>RJWJ010006099.1:0-64327 GCA_004363605.1 Indri indri
TTCATTTCTGTGCCCCAGAACTGTACCTGGAGGAGGAATATAGGGCACCGGGGGTGGACGTGTGGAGCCTGGGTGTTACCCTCTACACGATGGTAGCTGGGCATGAGCCATTTGATGGTGACGACTTCGAGGAATTGATGACTAACATCACCGGGGGCAGGTACGTGACACCGACATTCTTCTCCCAAGAGCTGACAACGCTTTTGAGGAAGTTCCTCACCATCGATCCCAAGTTGAGGCCCACCCTCCTGGAACTTATCGAGGACGTTTGGATCCAGGGACAGGAGACACCAGAGCCAACCAGTCCAGCCTCAGTGCCTGTGAGTCCTCTATGCAGTGGGCAGAGGAGTCCCAGAGTTAGCGCAGCCCCCGAGCACAGCCCCGTGGCCTCCCAGTCCACCCACAACAGCAGCCATGGGGAACAGCAAGGAGGACAGAGCTCTGTGGGGGCTGGGCAGCCACATGGGAGTACCTTGACCTCGACCTCTCCCTCGGAAGAGGGCCGGGGTTGGAAGGGCCGCGCGAGGAGACTTGGCAATTTCCTTTTGCGAATGTGCTGCATCCTCCCGGCCAGAAAGGCCTGCTGCATGCGGCGGAACAAGGTGCTGCCAGTGAGTGAGGAGACAGCTGAGGAAGCAAGGGCAGGTCAGAATGTTCCAGACCATGGCTTTTCCTTCAGCCTGGGATCCGGTATGAGACGACAAATGGAGCTGAGCCTGGCAGAGTCACAGCCAATTGCAGTCTTCATGTAATAGGTGCAAGAAATAATTTTTTTTCACTGGAAATCACTGAGCTATTGAAATGTTTGTTACTTGGCAAAAGCTGACTAGTATCAAAGAATACCAACAAAATTAAATTTCTCTTTTCCTTGTCAAAAATAAATAAATAAATAAATAAATAAATAAAACCCTCAATGTTAGATTAGGGTGTGGTAAGAACACTTCTATAAATGGAATTAAGTTTCCTCACCCAATATCTGCAAATACCAAGAGTCCTTAAAGATGAAATTGAAGAATCAGTAGAAGTAGAAAATAAAATTGAAGAGTTTTATGAAATTACAGAGAATTATAACAGAGGCCATCCCACAAAATTGCAGGTGGGGAAATTCCTTTTATATTCCTATTTTAAGAAAGAGATGGAGAAAGAGAATTGGTAAACTTCAGTACACATCCCAAAAATATTCTAGACTAGATAACTAAACATATGATTTGAGAAAGCTAACAAAAACATCGATCACTATAAATCAATCTGAATTTATTAAGAATTAACATCCATTTCCTAAATAATAATAAACATTTTCTAAAACAGAAGTCACTTTATTCCCTAGGAATTCATGGTTACTGTACTACCAGTATAATTTCCAATTGAGTATGGATAAGCCCAATTTGTATCTTTCTACAGTTTTCTTGTGGCATTATTAGGAGAAAAATTTTACTTTAGTTTAATGAAGAGATTTAAAAACCTAGGGCTGTCATATGGAATGAATTCTCATACTAAAGCATGAAATTCTGTATTCTAGAGGCTTGATGCAATCTCCTTGAGTTCTTGCAGGTAGAAATTCTATAAAACGGTGTCTCCCAACGTGTGCCATCTGTATAAGAGCAGGCATACATGATGGTTTTAGGTGGTTCATAAAAACAGTCAGATTAACAATTATTTATAATTAAAATTAATTTGTTGAATCTGATTGTAAGGATGATATTGTCCAGGATTACGCTAAAATGGGTAATGATTTCAAGCCTTACTAGAGTTAAATGGACTATTAATTTAATAATAATGCTGAAATTCCTAAGGGATCTGAAAAAAATGGAAAAGTGACAGTAAAGAGGACTACATTTATGAAACATGCTAAATTCTAACATTTCTTGAGGCCTTGCTAACTGTTAAATCTTTCTTTTTCTATGCTATATCTTGGTTTTTAAGTGAATGCACTTTGTTTTACTTTCCTTATACTTTACCTAATCAGTGTTCCTTCCCATCCCCAAAATAGATATTCAGCGAATAGCAGTTTATTTGATTATGTGTATTCAAAAAGTTTTAAATTTTTTCCAGATGTTTTCTTGTTTTGAAAAATATCTCATTTTATTGGTTTTATAAAGGAGCAATTTTATATAATTTATGGTCTGAATGGAACGTTATAGTATTTCAAAAATTATCCTATCAGTCAACTGAAAATGTGTCCCCATAGCAATCAATTAAACTTTCAAAGTCACAAAGCAGAAACAATACTGCTCAGTTTTAAAACCCCATTGGTAAATATTGGCAGAGCTTTTTATGGTTTGGAATAATTAAATCATCTTGGAAAGTCTTCATGAATACAGATATGTAGGAGATAAACAAAAATGATGGCAAAATATTTTAAACTTTGCATTGTTTTAAAAATGACTGACGATACATGAAATAGTATTGGCAGGGCTCAAAATTACAAATACTTTGTGTTCTCAGAGTTCAATTTTAAGTTGATTATTTATAACTTAGATCATATGCTTCAATGGAAATAATAATATCAGATTAGTTGAATTCTCAACTTAGCCCTTAAATGCCTACAAACTCTAATGTAGTGAGAACAAAATGTTAATACTCCTGGCCTGATTTATTTATCCTATGATTAAAAGGCAATAAAAGATCAAAAGGAAGAAGCAGAGATTTCTTATTTTTCTGAGGACACATTAAACATTAAACAAAGTTGTAGAATTACTTATCGCCATTATTACTTTCACTAGCATCTGCTGTTCTCTCCTTCAATAAGTACCCTTTTCTTACCATTTCCTTCCTTGAAGATATTTAGAGGCTTATTCTTCCCTAAGCATCCACTCTGGATCCTCTAACCAACTCATTCCTCTCACCTGCCTTAAAGTGTTTTAATGTCCAAAGGCACTGCTCTTCTACGTGATCAAAACTCTTTTTAACTAAGAGCTGCTGATTTAGCTATATTTTTCAAAGAATGTAATATGATTTAACTATTCACACTAGTAAATGATCATTGCCATCGTCCCCCAAAATACCGAAAGATGTATTTTAAAAAAGGATATTTAAAAAAATTTTATAGTGATTGTATCTACAGGCAGTTCTCCCTGGAAATTGACTCCTGAGTTTATCTCCACTAAGGCTGATTATTTTCTGGGTTGGTTTGGGTGTCATTTGTTTTATTTTCATTCCAGGTTCTTCCATTCTTCCTACTCTGAATTTATAAGAACACCAAAATCCCAAGTCTTGTTTCTCTCTCACAAAAGCTTTGTGGCCAAAGTGATGAATTTGGTGTCTTGGGAAGGGTCAGAGGGAACAAAGGCTGGAAAAAAAGCTGTAGAAGAGATGGCATCAGCCAATAAACTGGGGATAATTGCAATAGAGACACTTGTAAGATGGTGTATTAGCCAGGATTCTCCAGAGAAACAGAAAAAATAGGATGTGTGTGTGTGTGTGTGTGTGTGTGTGTGTATACATATATTCATACAGTCAGGTGCAGCACAATAATGTTTCAGTCAATAGCACACCACATATACGATGAAGGTGGTCCCATAGGATTACCATATTTTTACTGTACCTTTTCTATGTTTAGATACACATACTTATCACTGTGTTTCAGATGCCTAAGGTATTAATTACGGTTATAAGCTTGGGGGTTGGGTGGGGAGACAGTGGCCTTGGGACCACATGTGGCCTTCTGACTGAATCCAAATTTTACAGAACATCCTTTTATTAAAAGGGGTGCAGCAGAGAAAGATGAAGCTTTTCTTGCCTCCTTCAGTGCTTAAAAAAGAACAATCTTGAAATCAGAGGGCCACAGTTTCCCCACCCTGAGGCCGTTTGTGTCAGTGCATGTTATGATGTTCCCACAATGATGAAAACAGCGAAGGTTGCATTTCCCAGAAAGTGTCCCCGTTGTTAAGCATAGACTCATGGATGTATTTGTTTAAAGTACTCCTTAAAGTGAATCCTGCAGTTACTTCACCCAAAGAGATGAATAAAAGTAGAACATGTTTTTATTTTGTAACTGGGTAGAATTCAAAGCAGTTATGTACATTTTCCAAAAAAACAGAAAAGAAAAAATTGTTTTCATGTGGGGTCTGAATTCCCACTTTAATTAATTTGGCAGCATACTTACTGTATATAGGAAATAACCTTTCTTTACCTAATGTATATAGATACTGCTGTCATCATTGCATTTTTTCTCTTTTGGCAATAAAAGGCAATAGTTTGAGATTCAAAAGTAACATCTAGATTTTAAAAATGTAAACAAACAGCTAAACAAAAAGATGCTGAATGCTGTTGTTCACTGGTATTATAACACACACAAACACACTCATAAAATACTAAAATAAGTAGTGACATTTTATGTTTAATGGTGTTCCTCTCTTTAACAGATTATAATAAAAAATGCTGATTTTTAAATGAAATACTTTTATCTCTGTATCTATGGCAATATAAATCACTCCTTTATGGTTATTATAATGCTGAGCAATGATAAAGTCACATATACACATAATGAATACAAATGAAAGGTAATAGTTAGCTAAATAATGTGTGCCACATAGTTGTATGAAACACTAATTTAGAAATTTCTAGCAACCAATGGGAATATCAATGAGAAATAACCTAGAGCAAGAAAGAATCAGTTTGATGAATTGGGCTATATTAAGGAAGTTCCAAGACTTTTTCTTTTTTCAACTCCAGCAATAAAATAGACAAAACTTTCATGTGAGAAAGTAATATTTTACTCTTGGAAAAATGAAAACTTCGAACCTTTTCCTTAAGGGAAGAACTTTGCATTTAAACCATTGGCTCTTTAGAGACATTTTCAGGATGAAAAAAAAATCAAAAGATTCATTTTACTTGGAGCATTAAAAAAGATGAAACACATGGGGCTCCTGGTATTTCTCTCATTTAAGTTTAGTGTCACGATGGTTTGATAGGGCCTGAACATTCATTTAAAAAGATATGCCAGGTAATTAAAAATATTGCAGGTAAGTTGAACATTTGACCTATTTGCTTATTTTAAGCTCTGCCTCGGGATCACTCCAATTCCACATTGTAAGCTATTCCACAGAAGTTATAGGCCATGCATATATTTTAG
This sequence comes from Indri indri, assembly GCA_004363605.1. Taxonomy (NCBI): domain Eukaryota; kingdom Metazoa; phylum Chordata; class Mammalia; order Primates; family Indriidae; genus Indri; species Indri indri. The sequence continues at coordinate 5,075 of RJWJ010006099.1, forward strand.
CATGATGAATGTTGGTATTAAAAGGCTACAGTGTGTCTCATCTGAGGCAGCACTTTATATCAATGTGGAAACTTAATGTGAGATTGAGGGTTACTGCAGCACCCTAAGGAATCGAGAAAAGTCATAGTCTAATGTATGAATATTCAGAAGGAGCAACATATAAATGTGCCATATTTTATCAACATCTCTAAAAGAGAATTATTATATATTGTAAAATAATATATTTTTATTTTACCAACATTTTCTCAACTTTATGCTATAATTTACTCATTCGTTTATTCATTTCTGCATTCATTTATTCAACACATTTATTGGGCATCAATTGTGTTTCCAGGAACTCTTATAAGTCCTAGGATACAGCCTTGAATAAAATAAGCAAGAATTTTGAATCTTTGTTTTAGCGAGGGAAGACAGGAAATAAGCAAAAAAAATACATAACACATTAATATATCGTATCTCAGGTGATCAACAAGAAAGCGTGATGAGGAGAGAGTATGATGGATGGGAATGGTGAGATGAAATTTTAGTAAGCATGGTTACAGAAGGCCGTAGTTAACTGGTGCTATTTGAGAAAAGAGCCAAAGGCTGAGAGAACAGAGCCACGTGTTGTTAGCTGGGAGAAAAGCCTTCTTGGCAGAGAAATAAATAAGCACAAAGAACCTGAAATAGGTGTATGATAGCAAATTCAACAAACATCAAGAAGGCCTGATACTAGAGTTGAAATGAATTTAGAGAAGGAGCTAGACCTTTATGGCCTTTAGAACAAAAGCACATTGGCTTTTTCTCTGAGTGATATTGGAAGCCTTGAGGGTAAGGTGGTATGACTTAGAGTTTAGTAGTAACATTCTGGGATCTATGTTGAGAATTAACTATGCCAGCAAGGAAAAAAGCAGTTACACCAGTTACAGGATTTTCCCAATAATCCAGAAATGACAGTGGCAGATTAGCTGCCCAAAACTAGTGAGATGCTAGATTTATTTTGACTGCACAGTAAACAGAATCTGAGCACAAGAGGATCTCCTTCTCCTCCCTGTGGGCAGAGGTCTTTTGCTTCTACCTTGGGTTGCCAGATAAAATATAGGATTTCTAGTTAAATTTGAATTTATGTTCAAAGATGAATTATTTTTAATATACGTATGTCCCATGAAATATACTGTCCAAGCAAACCTGTCCCATGCAATATACAAACATATCTATGCTAAAAAGCTATTTATTTTGAATTTGAAATTCCCATTTAACTGGCCATCCTGTATCCTTAGTTGCTAAATCTAGCAACCCTACTTCTATCCTTTCTCTGGATGCAATGTATCTTTACTTGCATCCTGTTGGTGAGGATGTTCTTATCTTTCCCCAGATACAGATGTGTTTTCCCTCTCCCAACTCCTGCCCCTGACAAGCAATGGATTTTCAGTTGGGCCCTGGGAGCTGGAGAATTTGCTGACCCTTACCAGGAGCCTAAGGTTTTTGATCTAATGAGAGAAGGTTCTGCTGGAAGTGGGCGTGGCTTTGTTTCTTTTCTCCTGCAGTAGCCAATCACCCCCTGCATACTGTATCATGGCAAGGGGCTCTCCTTGGTTTCCTGCTTTGCCTCCAATCTTCCTTTGGAGGGCTGTAAACTCACTTAGGGTCGGGGGGAACTCAGATTTTTCAAATTGTCATACTGTCTCACACTTGGCCTTTAAATATTAGTTAACATTTTAGCTATCTTCTTACCTTCTTGTATGGCAACCAACTTGGTTTCCATGGTCTTCTAAGAGTGAAGTATTTCTGTCTCTCTCCTATCAATGACTTGTCACATCTTCCAATTCAGTTTATTTGGTTGCCTTGTTACTTCTTATTTCTGACGGGTTCACGAAAAGTTATAATTTTGCAGATTATTTCGCCGTTAACATTGTTAAGGTGAAAGCAATATTCTCTTGCAGCTTTTACATGCTAAGCGGAATACGATCATTAAAAGCTTAAACAAAATGTAGATATATTATCACATTACCTTTTTTCTTTTGTTTTTCCATCTTTCATTCAAGACAACTCGAGAGAGAGGAGTGTTCATTTCATTCTAACCATTGAAAACTAATAGTTATAAGGAAATGCCGATAATAGAGAACCTAAGTTTACAGAAGTAAAATTTAGACAAGTAGACAAATACAGTGCTCCTTAAATCAGTCTCCTACCTGCGTCTCCACATTTTTCTTGCTCCCATTTAGCCTGATATTACTGGAAATGTTCATGGAAACATGTGACAGATAACCAGGATGCTAACATGAACGAATCTCTCCTAGCTCTTAACCTCTAATCAGCAATCCTTTTACTTAACTCATCTTGATTCCCTCCCTGTAGAAATATTTTAAACTTGTCTATTTTTTTCTCAACTCTTCATTTCAATATCATTTTCCACATCATTCTTCTCTTTCAATAGAGAAGTATCTCAGCTAATTTATTGAGGATGGAGGTCACTTGGCATAAACTTCCTCAGTTTCACCACTCTTCAAATATAGATTATCTTTGTATTCACGCTGTTACTCTTGCTTCCTGTTTTCCTGCTTCAAAAAGAGATTAATCCTTTCCAAAATTAAATTTCTCTCTTTGGTCCCCTTTCTAAACTGGTTGATTGCTCATATGTTTTCTTCCTTTTTGATGCATATTTTTCTTATACTTTATATTGGCCTCTTCTCTGGTCCACTTTTTGTATTAAAAGCGTATTTGTCTACTCTGATTTTTTTTTTTTTAATGCTGGCCAGATATTAGAGTAAGACTTGCTCCTCACCTACTCTTTTTACTTCCAGATTGTCTAGTATTCAGGCTAACTTCTTTCCCACTTCTGGCAACAGTAAACTTTTTACACTTTCTTATTCCTGATTTTGACACAGATTTGCCTCTGTATCACTGACCAATCCGTTTTATTTTCCTTTGCTCTCTTCTTTCTCCTGCTTGTGAAACCCGTCTCTCTTTCTCTAGAGGATCTAATTCCTGCTAATTATTTGGCATTAGTTTAATGAAATGACTCCTTCATCTGTATTTGCAGCCTCAAACACTCTGCTAAATGCTAATTTCTCATTTTTAACGTTCACCACCTCAGTGTTTTCAAAGAGCATTAATGTCCAACGCTTAATCAATCTTTTTTCCCTAATGGAACTGATTCTTTGGTCCTTGTGGGCTTAACGGTATATTTCACCAGTTATCTGGGTCTAAAACTCTAGACCAGTTTTTATTCCTTCTCTCTTTCTCATTCTTTGCATGATTTTTCAATAAACAAATATTTATTTGACAGCATGTGCTTTGCAAAATGGTAGGGATTCAGCCATTGACAAAAATTTCTTCTCTTGGAGTGCAGTCTCAGAGACAAACAAATAAATTAAACTGGTTGATTCAGATACTATTAAAGCAATTAGGACAAAACACTGCGGTAAAGTAACCAGAGTCTATAAGAGGACTTAGTTGGAGTGGTCAAGAAAAAGATCAACCTGAGTATATATGTGACATTTGAGTTGACACTGGAATAAATAGAATTAACCAATCATGCAAAGACTTGGCAGGAATATATTCCTAGATAAAAAAAAAAAAAAAAGGAAATGCAAAGCCTCTTTTAGTTCACTTAATGGCTATTTCAACTTTTTCCTGATTCATTTACATGTTTGCTGTTTTTTTCCAAGATCTGTTGTCACATAGTGATTTCATTAAATTCATAACTAAAGCTCCAATCATTCCAGGAAATGGAGCTAGAATTATTTCTCTAATAATCTATTGTGCTTTCTTACTGGACAATACATATTTTTCTTTGCACGCCTTGACTTTAGCATATTGAAATATTTGGTCATATCATTTCTTTCACTTGAAAGGCTTTCTGTTTTTGTTTTGTTTTGTTGTTTGTTTGTTTTTTGTTTTTCGAGACAGAGTCTCACTCTGTTGCCCTGAGTAGAGTGCCGTGGCATCAGCCTAGCTCACAGCAACCTCAAAACTCCTGGGCTCAAGCAATCTTCCTGCCTCAGCCTCCCAAGTAGCTGGGACTGCAGGCGCACACCACCACGCCCAGCTAAGTTTTCTATTTTTAGCAGAGACGGGGTCTTGCTCTTGCTCAGGCTGGTCTCAAACTCCTGAGCTCAAGCAATCCACCGGCCTCGGCCTCCCAGCATGCTAGGATTACAGGTGTGAGCCACCGCGCCTGGCCAAGAAAGGCTTTCTCTCACTCTTTCTGGCTGTTAAAAATTTTTCATTTTTCAATCTTCATATTTCAGGCTCTTTCATCCATGAAGCCTTCCCTAATATGGTTAGTATTATAAAATTTTTCTTGTCTTGGTTGCCTAGAGTTTTTATTTTTATATTTATAGAAAGTTTTTATTTTATTTTTTAAATTACACAGTAAAATTTAACTTTTTTGGTATACAGTTCTATGAATTCTAAGATTTTCATCTAGATGTTAAAAATTAACATTGTTGTATGTATGCACTTGATCATTCTCCTCATAACTGAGTATTCCCAGTTCCTCCCTCTGCTCCTTATAACATTGCTATCATTCCTTTTTCTTATCTAATCATCCAATACATTGTTACGACTATTATTTTAAACAAACAGCTTTCTTAAATCAATTAACAATGAGAAAAATAATAGATTTTATTTTATCATTTCTTCCAGGCAGTTCTACGACCAACAAATTTGTTCAGTTTCTGTTTGAAAAAAAAAAAAAAAATCTTCATTTCTCCTTCACTTCTGAGGATAACTTTACTGAATTCAGAATTGTAGGTCATTGTTGTTTTATGTTTTTTAAATACTTTAAATTTTTATTCCACTTTCTTCTTGCTTGCATTGTTTTAAAAAGTAGCCTAATATAATTCTTATCCTTACTCCTTTATAAGTAAAGTAATTTTTACCCCATCTGGCTTCTTTGGAAAGTTTCTCTGTGTCTATGATTTTTTACAGTTTGAGTATGATATACGTAGGTGTTGACTTTTTAGCATTTTCCCTGTTTGGTGTTCTCTGAGCTTCCTGGATATGTGGTATAGTGTCTGTCATTAATTTTGAAAAATTATCAGCCACTATTAGTTCAAATATTTCTCTTACCCCTTTGTTCCCTTTTTTCTGCTTCTGATATTTCCATTATGTGCATGTTACACCTTTAGTAATAGTCCAACTGTTCTTGGATATTCTGTTCTGGTTTCATTTTTATTTTTTGGACTGTTTGTTTGCTTTTCATTTTTCTCTTTGTTTTTCAGTTGGAAAAGTTTCTATTCATTTATCTTTAATCTCAGTGATTTTTTTTCCCCCTAGCTGTGCCCAGTCTAAGAATGAACTCATCAAAGGCATTCTTTAATTCTTTTACTGTGTTTTTCATTTCTTGTATTTCCTTTTGTTTCTTTCTTAGGATTTTCTTCTCTCTGTTTACATTACTCATTTGTTCTTGCATGTTGCTGATTTTTTTAAATTAAAGCTTTGATCAAATTAATTACAATCACTTTAAATTCTCTATCTGTTAATTCAAAAAAAAATCTTTGTCTTATCTGATACTGAATGTTTGCTTTGTCTCTTCAGGCTGTTTTATTCTTGTCTTTTTAGCATGTATGGTAATTATTTTGTTGAAAGCTGAATATGACGTATCAGGTAATAAGAACTAAGGGAAATAAGCTTTTATGTGTGAGGTTTTTATGTTATCTGTCCAGGAGTTTATGCTGTGTTTAATGTTTAATGTTTAATGTTTGCTGTAGCTGAGGCATCAGAAGCTTCAATTTTCCCTAGTGTTCTGGCTTCCATTTCACAAGTTGTCTTTGGATTTCCCTAGAAACTCCTTCTTAAATAAAATCTGTTGTCTTGCAGCTCTTTTAGTTATAAACCACTGTTACTATGCTGGAGCTCTGTCAATGTGGTTGTAAAGTATCAGGGAATGAAAGTGTTCTATAATTTTATGATTAAATTCTTGTTTCTTGTGTGTGCTGGAATCTCTGGGCTATGGTCTTTAGAAGTATTCCTTTATCCCTTATTTTTCCCTCCCTATGTGAGATCTGAAGGCAACAGGATGCTGGAGCTAATTCGTCTTTTTTTTCTTTTAGGTCAGATAAGGTTCTAGTAAAATATTTTTACTATAAATTACCAGTGAAGGTAATTTGTTATGGTGAACATAATGATCTGAGCATATTTGAAAATGACTCTGCCCTATTCCACCTCACCTCACTGGAAGTAGGAGGGGGTTTTTCAACCTTCACCAGGAGAACTGGTGCAGCTCCTGGAGGTAAAAGCTCAGGAAAGTGTGAGACTTTTCCCAAGACTGGATCCCCTAAATTTTTATTTCTCAAAACAGTCCCCATTGAACCTACAATAATTTGTCAATTACTGTTTAATTGCTCTTGCTGCTGGCTCCAGTGACTTCTCCTTACGAGCTGTGATTCCTTGTGTTTATCTGTGTCTCCAGTTTTCAGAGTGACAGTTTGCTATGTGATCTCGATTCTCTGATGAATATAACAAGAGTTACTCATTATCAATTGTTCAGCTTTTGTCTTATTGTATGTGATGCCTTCCAAGAACTTCACATATCAGAACAGAAACTGGAAGTGTCTCCTTGAGAGTTTAATACTTAATGTTTATACTAGTCTTGAAATGCTTATTATATATGGCATTGAGTATATGATATATATTTGCCTATATCACACATTATACCACTTAACACACACCTGGTTGAATTACCATGTATGTAATAGGGGATGGGGCACTGTCTTCGTCTTTCTATTTCTTGATGAAATAGTCCAAAACTGAGACTATGTCTTATTCATGGAAGCATTTAAATCTTCATAAATTTCACAGAAGATATTTGTAGGAGGCAAGTGCCAATCATGCATGGATATATGTTTAACTAAGCACCGATTTTTCAATCTTGGTAGTTCTTTTTTTGTTCGGAGGAAGTTTTTGATATTTTGTTTCAGATATTTTCTTAGGTTAAATAAATAATTTAAGCTCTCAGTACTAAACAGAACACTTACTGACATAGAATGTCTATTGTGTAAAAATTTTCTTTAGTTTCTTAACTTTTGTATGTAAGGTCAGTAGTGTTTTAAAACTATGCTATCTTTCTTTACTCGATCTTTGCCTCTTCTTGAACCAAATCTCCCTTAACAGATAGGATTTTAGAAGATTTCCCCTAGAGCGTTGCTTCAAGCTATTTAAGCTGCCATCAGCTCCTGATTTAGCATTTTTAATAAACTTCCTAGGGCAAAGGATTAATTTCCCTAGACCCTCTTTATCCTTGATGTAGAAGTATAATGTTCAATTGAGGATGGATCATTGTTCGCCTGCTGTCTTCTCTGCATGTTTATGAATAAGTAGATAAAAGTTCAGGGAAGGGAGGAAAACCACAGCAAAATAGAAGTATTTCCAATCCTTAAAATTTGTTGCTAAATAAAAATGGAAACTAGTCAATACAAATGCAAATACAATTACGTTTACTACATTAAAGCGAACACATTAAAAAAACGTACGTGAACCGAGGCAGTTTTTAGCCAAATAGTTTGAATTAAATTGCCTACATGCTTATTGATCCTTATTTAAAACTCAACTAAAAACAGAAATTCCACTGCCTTAGCAAAACCGTGGTTCATACAGTGACCCAGAAATTTTGGGCTATGGTATTGTAAGACACATTTGGATTAGTGAGCCAACTCTCAACAGTTCCTCAAGATTATGACAGGGAGTAAGTTTAAGTAAATACATACAATTATTCCCATTTTCATTAAGTATTAATATATACATGTTAATATCCAGAATCCAATGATTTCATAGGATATCAAATTATTAGTTTGTGAGATTCCTTGGTCTCAAGTCTGGGCCCATATAAAATCCTTTCAAGGGAAGGAGGAAGGAGGTCAGCAGCTATATGTGAACTGAAATGCGGTACAGAAAATGTTGGCAAAGGACATACTGATTAAGGGTACTCTATGTTAAAATCTAACTTCCTCTCATGCTTCCTGATAAGATCTAATATAACTTGGTTATTACAGAAGCAGAATATATTTTGTATTAAGGCACAGAATATCCTGCCATAGTGCCATGAATAAAACACAAATCAGAGACGTGGTCACGGCTCTTCTTGGTGATAATTAAGGGTAATTTTATCTCACTTATTTTGTCTCACTGTTATCTATTCCTATTGAGGGGCCATAGAATTTATTGTCCAGATGGAACACATTTGTGTATAAAATATGACACTTACTGGACATGATACTAGGACAACAGGCTTAAATTGAGACTAACCAGGAAAACTAAGAGATATTTGATGAAGTTTCTAACAATTTCAGAATTATAATTAAATGATTTATTTTTTCTTTTACCAAAAGACAAGTGTTCCAAAATTGTCAACATTTTCTATAATGGAATGTATATGCTAGTAAAATAACAGCTGTGAGGCATGCATGCAAATACAGATATATGGAAATATATCTAACATTAATATTTTTTTAGACAATCAAAAATTGGAAACTCACATCTGGACTTTTTAACAGCTTTGCAAAAGAGGATTTTCAACAGGCTGTGAATCCATGTAATGATATATATACTTTTCTCTTTAATTATTTTTAATTAATAAACTGCTGTTGTCTGAATGTTTGTGTTTCCCCTAACATGCATATTAAAATTCTAAGCCCCAAAGTAACAGCATTAGGAGTTGGGGCCTTGGGAAGTGATTAGGTCATGAGGGGGAAAGCCCTCATGATTGGGAATAGTGCCTTTATGTTAAAAGAAATGCCAGAGAGCCTTAGCATGTGAGGACACAGCAAGAAGGCACCCTGTAAGAGCCAGAAAGCAGGTCTTACTAGACATCAAATTTGCCAGCACCTTGATCTTGGATCAGCCTCCAGAATTTTGAGAAATAAGTCTGTTTCTAAGCCACCTGGTTTATGGTATATTGTTATAGCAATCAAAATGGATTAAAACAGGAAATTGGTGCAAAGAGGGGGTGCTGCTGTAACAAACACCTAAAAATGTGGAAGCAGCTATGGAATTGGGTAATGAGTAGAAGCCGAAAGAGTTTTAAGATGCATGTTAGAAAAAGCTTTTATTACTGTTAATGGACCATTAAGGCCAATTCCTCTGAAGGCCCAGAAAAAAAGAAGAGGAGAGCTGTAGACAGCCTCCGCTTCTTAGAGAATACCTACGTGGTCACAAAGAGAATTGGTAGCAATACAGACGGTAAAAGCCATTCTGTATGAGGACTCAGGGGGAAATGAGGAACAGGTTATTGGAAACTGGGGGAAATGTGATCCTTGTTATAAAGTGACAGACAGGTTGGCTGAACAGTGTTTGTACGCTTGTGTTTTGTGAAAGGTAGAATTTGTGAGCAACAAAATTGGACATTTAGCTGAAGCTATTTCTAAAAAAGTAATGAACATACCGTTTAGCTTTGCTTGACTGCTTATAGTAAAATATGAGAAGAGAGAAATGATTTAAAATGAAATTATTAATCAAAAGGAAAGTAGAACTTAAAAATTTGGAAAATCCCCTATCCATATTGTAAAATATGAGAAAGTTGCTTCGGGAGAGAAAATGAAGGGTGTAACCAGATTTCATAAGGAGATTACCTTGAACCAGCCATTTCAACTGAAGCTAGGAACTATTTATTAAGAGAATGAGGATATCAGACAACGTCTAAACAGAAGCCAGGACCTATTGTCCAAGACAATGAAAGAATGATTCTGAATGCACTTTGAATGTCATCAGGGCTGCCCCTCCCATCACAGAACCAGACTGCAAGGGCTTGGGGGTCAGAAAGATTACAAGGCTTTGCTCCCTGCTCTCTGTTCTTGTCTCCTTGGCTGCCACAGGGGAGGCTCCTGTGGGCCCAGGTGCAGTGCAGGCCATGGTAGTAACCCCTGCAAAGGGCACAGGTTGCAAATCTCCGTGGTGTCCAAGTGGTATTCTCCCTGAGCCATGGGGGCATGGCTGCCTTCACCTGGATTTCAAAGGACACTCCAGAGAGCTTTCAGACCCAGTCAGAAAATTACCATGGGGCCAGAGCCATCACAGAAAGCCTCTAAATAGGGCAATGCCCAGCAGAGTCTGCCCCTGAGACTATAGACTGATAAAGCAACCTAGGTGCAATTCCAGCCCAGAAGCAGAGCTGCCATCTTGATTGTTTCCAAGTTTTGTCAATTATGAATAAAGTTGTTATAAATATTCATGTGTAAATTTTTGTGTGGACTTTAGTTTTCAACTAATTTGCATAAATACTAAAGAGCCTGATTGCTAGATCATGTGGCAAGAGTATGTTTAAGTTTTGTGAAAAAACTACCAAGCTGCCTTCCAAAGTGACTGTACAATTTTGCATTTCCACCACCATGAATGAGAGTTCCTGTTGCTCTACAACAATGTTAAGTGCCCCACAGGTAAACATTTCTCTATCCACAGAGTTTAAAAAATGGAAAGCTCATATCTACATTATTTAACAACATTCCAAAGGAAGAATTTCAATGATTCGTGAATTCATGTAATTATATATTTTTAAAACAACAATTTAAAAGTTTCTAAGAGCAATTTATACTTCTCAGGAAAGTTGGCTCACTAGACAATTTAAAGATAAAAACATACAAATAAACATTAATAAAAATCCTATGCCTGGTGGATGAGTTTGAAAAATGTTTATAATTTTTTGAGTGAACAAAACCTGTGATTATAACTTTCTGTTTTGATCTACATACTTCAGTAATTAAACTTTTTAGTTATGACTGTTTTTATAACAGAGATGTGAAATTAAGATTTCAGCCATGAAATATTGTTTCAAAGATGTAAAAACCAGGATTTTCCAAATACTGAGATTCATTCTATGATTTTCACTAAAAATCTGTTACTATTATTCATATTTTTTTGTATAGGATTGAATAAGTATTTTCATTAATAACAAATAATTTTAATAGTGTTTTCTTCATGTTTACTTCATTCTTTTACATTTTATTTATATTTTTGTTTGGGAAAAATTGATTAAAATACCATGTTTCTTCCCTTATGAAGTAAAATTTTAGTGATATTAATGATTTCTGAAAACTATATTTGAGTTTTCTTAGGCTTATATTATGATGTTGTATTTGTTTAATCATCCATACCTGAAATATGATATAAATATCTTGAAGGAGATTCAAAGAAAATTAACATGGTGTATGATTAAATGTCCAAGAATAAGCCCTACTAGGAAAGAATAAGTACCAGAGAAGAGAGATGCAATGACTTAACTCTAGTCTCCGAAATTCCTAAGAGTCATTGAAGGAAACTCAGGGAACTTCTGCCCTTTCCCTCTGAAGACAAAAGTGAGTAGGTTTAAAAGTGGCAATTGTGTTGAGTCATGTTGTTAGTCATATTCAATGCCAAGCTGAAAATGGTTAAAATTTAGAAAAGTGTTAGGAGTTATTTTGTCAGTATATATTATGGGAACACTATCTCTAAAGATTTTTACAAAAACTTAATTTTTACATAAACTGAAAAATAATTCTTACTGCAAAGCAGGAAACTAAACTAGGTGTTCTTGAGTCTTCCAGAATTGATGCTTCCAAAGTGAATTGTTTTCTCTACCATGGCTTCATTTTTACCTCACTCATATCTACAATCATCTCAGGAAGAGTCTCGAAACTTTCCTCCAAACAGCGTGTCTTGACAGTTAGGTTGTAGACTGGATTTCCCAGCAGAACACCACACCAAGCTTCCCCCAAAAAGTATAGAATTTACATTAATATAATTCATGGCTATTATTTCTATTTTTCCCTCAACCTCTGAAACACTAGGATTTCAACAAGTCTATTTTTCTTTCAAACACATTCTGTAAAAATAAGGAATGAAATTTTTTTAAAAGATTGAAGTTGGAAGTAAAGAAACACGGTTATTTTTTTCCTAACCTTAAGCATATCCTCACACCTGAAAAAGGCATTTAAAAAAATTAAAATCACCTTTTGTGCTACTATGTTAAAATTGCCCTCACAATGGGATACCAATTTCCTGCAGTAATATTTTTAAAGTGTTCTGGTGCAGTGAAGAATATTTAATTATGTGATTATTTCTCATTATGTGTGTGGTTAATTGTCCTTACGTCAAATGTAAATGATTTTGAACAATAAAAGTGAATGAGTAATGTTCTGGCTGTGAGCAACAGATGTCATGTGGATTTTGATTTCTTAGTCATTTACAAATATTTCTTTTCAAGTCTAGAAAAGCAGTTAGTTAAGATTGCAGGCAGCCATCGAAATCTAGGTGTAAGAATACAAAACAATATGAGTCATGGAATTGCAGAACACACCCTAGGGGAAAAATGTTTTATTATATTCATTTTTTACAAAAATATCAAAATGTGATTTTTCTAAATAAAATGCAAAGCCTAGTTATAATTCCCTGAATTTAGTTTTGAATGCAAAGCCTGTAAAGATTTATCACTCTTATATCACTCTTATATCACTCTTATATGTAAATCATTGTCTTTCTCTGCCTCTGATAGGTGTCTCTTGTGGTCTTTTGCACACGATAAACAATCCGTGTTTATGAAAATATGTAAGCGTCAAAAAAATAAGGTATACTTTTATTAGTTTAGTGGGCATTTTCTGTTACCTGGCAAGCATCCATTCCCCTTTTGTTTAACAGTAGAACAATTTTCTTAGTGAAAATTGATAATTTAGGTAGAATAACTGCAATTTGGGATCCAGGAGTAATCACATGTTACAGATGCTGCCAACAAGAACACCACATGCATTACTCAGAGTATTTTGGCTCAGGGATGGTTGACATTGTTCAGACAGTTGATCAGTGCTACTTCTTGGAACTTCTGCTTGAGTAATGAAGGAGTGAAAAACATGCCACCCGAAACTGTGCCACTCTGGCATATTAACTATTTTGAGTTAAAGTCACTTGAAAAACAGAAGATACAAGAAGATTACTCTGATATTTCTTCTATTTATTAAAAGCAGGAGATGAATTTCTCATGTGCAAGATGTCCTAGCTACACCAGAAGGAAAGTACCATTCCTATCATCAAGGACAGGAAGTTGAGGCCAAGGTGAATCCGTACAAACAAACCTTTTTAAAGTAATCCTTATATTCCTAGTCATTTTGCTATCCAATTAGGTACTCTAGCCCAAGCCCCTTTGCTTTGTCCCATTTCCATAATTTACTACTCTTTGTCCAATTCAGTGTATAAATTTTGAACTGTAACTGCACCTTTTGATCTTCATTATGAAGTCTCCTGTGCCATGTAAAACTTGTATTAAATAAATCCGTGTGCCTTTCTCCTGGCTGTCTGTCTTATGTCCATTTAAATCTTGGTGCTTAAGGAATCACCAAGAGGCGTCACCTTGCTTAGGAGTAAAACCAAAATGGAAGAAAACAGAGTGGTGAGATAGAAAAAGATGAATATTGATGAAATCATTTGAGCTGCTGGATCCAGACATGGATGATAATTCTGTCCCAGATTTGTGACAAAGATTGTGTCTTTGACCGAACTCTAGCCAGGATCCTCTGAACCCTTTGTCAACTAGGCCTCAATCTTGGTCTTATAAAGACTTAAAAAAAAAAAAACAAAACTAATATAGTTTCTAACAGCTTGAAGATGAATCCCTAGGATAACTTTAGTCCTCATTAAAGTGTCTATCTGAGAAGGATCAAGGCTGCCAAAATAATTCACTGTCTGTTCCAGCCAACACTTAAAGACAAGGGTCCCTATCTCCCAGCCTCCTGGGAGGGTAGATGTTCAACTGCACTAAGCACCAGTTAGTTAATTCAGATTAATCCCACGTGGACCAACCCCTCTTCTCACTTTTTGTAATTTTCGATTCCTTTACTCTGAGTCCCTGCTCACCCCTGCCTATTCCCGCATTCTCCCTTTAAAATCTCCATTTACCTCTGTACGAATTGATGTTGAGTTCAGTTCACTCTGAACTCTTTTCCTCATTGCAATAGTATATTACTAATTAAAATCTGTCCTCACCGCTTTAGCTAATATCCAGCTTTGTTTATCTTTGACATTTGTTGCTTATGGGAGCCAATAACCTGACATATAATGAATAGAATTTAGTTTCTCTATTATTTGCAATTGAAACAATCATAATTAATTCACTCTGTGCATTACCTGGAGTTTGAGTTTTCCTCTTTCTGTGCCTATGTTTGAATTTGGTAAAGGTGATCAAAAAAATATCAATGTAAGGAAGTTGTTCTACAAGGATTTCTCTTTATCTCCAGGAGGAAATGAGCATGTTTGACAGTTCATAGTTTGATAGCACTGTTTGATAGTTGCATTGCATTGAGTAAATTGGGAAACTATAAATTGTGAAAAAGAGTTTATAGACAGGATAATATAGTTCAGAATGTTTAATAATTATTGACAGCTAAGGCTTGTCTTTTCACAATTTTTAAATGAAATCTTCCTCTTGATATTAGATATTTTTCATTCAATAGAGACCTTAAGATTCCTTCCTTCCTTCCTCCTTCCTTCTTTCCTTCCTTCCTTCCTCCTTCCTTTCTTCCTCCCTTCCTTCTGTCTTTCCTCTTTCTTCCTTTCTTCTAACTCCAGAAGCTAAGAGTGTCTGTGTAAGCATATATACAAAAGAAAAAGTTTTGTGTTTCAAATTTACAATGGCTACGAGTAACTGAATAAATTAGTACGAATACATGTATACTCTAAGTTATGGTTGGAGAAAGCCAAAAAGGACTCCGATCTTCTAATTCCACTTTAATCTAATCTTTATAAAAATATTATATCCAGTGTGGCTTTAACTATGGAGAAAAGAGAAAAATCGGAAATCAACAAGAGAGGTAACTAAATAAATAAGATACAGTTCATAAAATGTAAATTTAATATATTTAACTAAGACATAAGAAGTTGGGAAGGCAACCTGATAAAGAAGATATTAAGGAAGATTACTTAGCATTTTACATGCCAATGGAGGACTAATGGCATATAATTATTTATAAATTAAATTAAAAGTGAGAAAGAAGAATTCATAGAGTGGTAGAATAGGAGGAAATAAGTTGAATTGGATAAAACAAATTGTATTCTGTCCCTAGAGATCATTAGAAAAAGAAAGCTGAAAGTGGGACCTTCTTTATTTAGTAGCTATTCAGGAGCATGAAGAACATAAGACAGAGCAGATGTTGCTTCTCAATTCTGACCATGTTTTTGATAGTTTGATCCTAAAATTTTCATGTGTAGGGTGAAAGACAACTCAGTCTTTACTATTATCAAGACTGAAATTACTGTGATAATTGTGTTCCTTTTAAGTACAATAAAGTAAATGTACCTATTCACCTACAGGTATAACTGACTTAGTAAAAAACACTCTAATAATCAATGGCCTGAACCTATTAATGTATACGGCACAATCATACCAGAGAGTATCTGTTTCTATGGAAATTATGTTGAAAAAAATACTAATCTTCAGAAGATCAATGGTTTCCAAAGGCAAAGAGGGGTTTCTGTAAAATAAGAATGCCTTTTAAGCTGGCACTCTCAAACGTAATTGGAATCAACAAGGAAGCTTTTTTTGGAGTCTCCTTCTGTCTCCTGTGCACTCAGATTCTTGGGTTCAAGCGATCCTCCTGCCTCAGCCTCCTGAGTAGCTGGTGGAACTTACAGTAGCTGGGACTGCAGTGCTCCCACAATGCCTGGTTAATTTTTGTATTTTTAGTAGAGACGGGACCTCAGTCTTGCTCAGGCTGGTCTTGAACTCTTGAGCTCAAGCAATCCTCCTGCCTCAGCCTCTCAGCATGCTAGGATTATAGGCATGGGCTACCATGTTTGGCTGAACGAGGAAGCTTTTAAAGAATGCTGATGCCTCGTTTTTGCCCCAGAGATTCTGATTTAATTGGTGTGGAAGAAAGGATGACCATTGGGTTGAAAAAAAAAAATCTCAGCTGTGTCTAATGTACAGCCAAAGTTGAAAAATCACTGTTGTGAGAGCACGGGTCAGGGCCAGGCACACTGTGGGGGCAGTTCTACAGTGGCCTCCAATGTAGCAAATTAACACTTGCAAATTCAAAATTGATTGGTGGTAGCACACATATTATTTTAAAGCCAATAGCTCTAAGATTAGCTAAATGCACTTTCATGTGAACTTAAGCAATATCTATAATATTTACATAGAAAAATGAGCAAATTCCTAATGAAAACATGCAACCATTATGAATTATGAGATTCACTGTATGTTATAATATATCCATTTTCCAAAAACATTATACCATTTCATGGATAGTGCAGGTATATTATAACTGATTATTCCCAATTCCTCAGTCCCTTCCCTTATGACATTGCTGTTATATATTTCACTTTCCACAAGATATAATCTCCCAGTACATTGTTTCTATTATTATTTTGAATAAAAATTATCTTTAAAAAGATTTTATTTCCCATTGGTATTCCTTCTTTAATACTACTCTTGCTCAATTTATTCAAATGTTGAGTTTCTGATCTGTATCATTTTCCTTTTCTCTGAAAACTTTTAACATTTTTGCAAGGTAAGCCTACTGGTGACAAATTCTCTCATCATCTTTGTTCATCCTGGAAAGTATTTATCTTTTACCTTTTGAAGAATAATTTCACTAGATACAGAACTCTAAGTTGGTTTTTTTTTTTTTCCTACATTTTAAATTTTTTACTACACTTTCTTAAGTGCTTAGTTTCTGAGGAGAAATCAGATGTCATTTTTATCATAATTTCTCTACAGGTAAAGTTCTTTTGTCTTTGGGGTATTTCAAGTTTTTCTTTGGATTTGTTTAATTTGTTTCTTTGGATATGATATGCTTAGGTATAGATGATTTTGGGGGATTTATCTTGCTTGGTCTTCTCTGATCTTACTGGGTCTGTGATTGGTGTCTGTCATTATTATTGCTTTTATGAGCCATTATCACTTAAAATAATCACTTTTACTTTCTCTCTTTATTCTCCTGCTATTCCCATTACACATATTTAGATCTTTTGTAATAGTCCCACAGTTCTTGAATATTCTGTTCTACTTTTTCATTCATTTTTCTGTTTTCAATTAAGTTTGGGAAGTTTCTATTAATATATTTTCAAATCACTAATTTTTCTCCAGCTGTGTCCGGTCTACTGATGAACCCATCAAAACCATTCTTCGTTTCTGCTACAGTGCTTTTATTTCTAGCACTATCTTTTGATTCTTTCTTAGAGTTCTCACCTCTCTGCTCACATTACGCATCTACTCTTGCATATTGTTGACTTTTTCCTTTAGAACCCAGGCATATTAATCCTACTTATTTTAAATTCCCTGCTCAATAATTCCTAAATCTCTGCCACATCAGATTCTTTATTTTTGCTTTGTCTCTTCAGGCTGAGTTTTTCTCAACTTTTAGCAAGTCTTGTAATTTTTTAATTGAAATCAGAATATGATATAATGGGTAGTAAGAAATGAGGTAAGTAACTCTCTACTGTGAAGATTTTTGTTTAGCTGGCTAGTTGTTCTGTTATATTTAATGTTTGCTGTAGCTGTTGGTGTCAGAGGCTTCAATTTCCTTTTATGTCCTTGTTTTTGTCTCCCCTGTTGTCTTTGTTTTTTTTCTAGAAACTTGTTTTCAAATAGACTCTGTGTTTCATAGCTTTCTCGCTTTTAATCTACTGTTATTATTCTGGAGCCTTGTAGATGGCTCTCCAGTGGTTGCAATGTACTGAAGAGGGCAAGCCTTCTATAATCTCATGATTAACATTTTTTTTTTTTTCTTTTAGCGGGCAACAGTACCTGGACTATGACCTTCAAGGGTACTTTTTAGTCTATTTTCCTCCTTTTTTGTGAGATAAAAAGGTTAAAAATGGCTGGAGGTAACTAACTGTCCTTCCCTTGGATCACTTAAGGCTGTGATAAATTTTCTTACTTCAGGGAAGGTCTTCAGTATAGAGAATAAAATGCTCTGGACATATTTCAAAATGGTTGCTTTTCACCCTTTTCCTATTAAAAGCAGGGGGCATTTTTTTCTGTTTTTTATTGTTTTGGTTAAAACATTTTAAATTACTTGTATTCAAAAATTTTATGAGGAATTTTTTCAAGAAGATTGGTCAATTATTTCATTTTATTTTATTTATGCACTATTGCTTTGTCATGCTTTTTAAAAAATCATATTAACTTCTTTATATCATATACAAACTTCTTTATGTGCTTAGATTTTTTTTTAAATTTTCTTCACTCTTACATTGATTTGTTCTCTACTCAGGCAATTTGTTTTAATTAATGTGTCATTGTGATAAATTTAAAGCTTATGCATTAGTCCTTACAGTAGTATTTTTCTTTAAATTATGTCTCAGGTTATACTTGCGTGTTCTTCTTACCATGTGAATTTTATAATTTTTTACCATCTGAAAACTCTTAGTATTCTTATTGAGAAAAAGTAAAGTTTGTCAGATTTTCTAACATTAATTCTTAATACTCATTTCTTATTAAAGAATATAATTACATAATATTTAAAATAAGGCATCTTACAAATTCCAATATTTTTTCTTTTATTTAGAGACATTCAATTGGGAATTGGTATTCTTTACTGGTAATTATTAGAGTTTAATGTATATTTTACCCCATCATTCTACTTTCTAATTGTTATGGTAAATTTTTTGTCCAACTATTTGTGTTAGATGTCAAATATTGCTCATCCAATATTTTTATTTTGTTCTTATTGGTATCATTGTTATTATTGTTGTTTTTGTTATTGCAGTGGCTACTTTTTACTGCCTCATTTTTGTCCAGTGTAGCATCCATTAGTTTTTGAGGGAAAATGCATAAGAGTAAAGCTTTTTTTTTTTAATATTTAAGTCTGAAAAAAATTTTGCTTTACTCTCATTCTTGAAAAGGTTTCTATGTGTATCGCTTGGACTAAACATTAATTTTTTCCTAAGTATTTTCAAAGCTTTGTTCCTTTTTAACATTGTCTTTTCACTATTCCTCATTTAAATATTTCTTTTGATACCATTCTTTTCACTACAATTCATTACTCCTTTCTCAGCCATTCTTGGTGTCACAAACGCCATATTGTTTTTGGTTCATTCTCTCCAGAGAGCAATCCCTAATCTTCTGCTGAAGTGAGAGGTTTACCTGGCTTTCACAGATAGAGACAGAACACTGGGGTGTTAGAGCTTCAAAAAATTATTTTCAGCCAAGTCTTTTCTCTCAGTCTCACTCTGTGCTTTGACTTCAGCAACACCTGTTGCTTTCAGCGCCTGGCTGTGTTCCATTAATCAGTTTGCTTCTTGCTGACATTCCCCTTCGGGTATTTAGGTTACTGGCCCTAATTCTGTTCCTTTTGTATTACCTATCACATTAGAGGGGATCCAGGAAAAAGAGCTCTGATAAACATGGGATTTAACCTATTCTAAAACTAGAAATATATTTTAAAAATAGTTCTTTCTCATTTTTAAAATCTCCACTCAAATGTCACCTCTGCAGAGAAGTCTTCCCTGACCACAACACCAAACTCACCGCTTCCTATAAATAACTGCTTTTTGACTGATTTCCTAGAACTTGACTAAAATAATTTATTATATTTCACATATATAATTTCTTTATATGTCTTGTTCAACACTATGTCCCAAGCACATGATTGTGCCTGATTAAAGGCACAAAGTAAATGCTCCATATATATTTGATGAATGAATGAATGAATATAACATCTTGCATATTGAGGGTTTTGGTCACTGAAAATATGTAATGAAAGTATGGCTTATTGGCTCAGGTCACATTACTTGTATGTACTGCGGCATGGTTAAGGCACTTAAAATGTTGTTAATTTAATAGAAATGGAAAGAATTTCAATTGTCACTCCATATGGAATTTCTGTGTTAGACACCCACTTTTCTAATAAGCAAAGCCCATGCTTGCCAGAGACTGTGGTGTTTTCAGAGCATTAGCCATGTGATGCTAATACTTTATTTTTCAAACTCCCCATCTGAGTTTCAATTAGTCAATATTAATACTAACTTTGAAAGATGATCTTGTTACAACTTTAGTTTACCAAATTTTGCTGTTTTTTTTTTTTTTTTGTCTTTTTACGTATTCTAGGGCTACATGAGTTCTCTGCTATATAAACCCAGAAGCACGATTAGTTGTTAGATGACCTTTTTCTCCTCTTTAGAAAAATCAATGTCCTGCTGTTTTACTATTTGTGAACTTTTACACATTATTGTATATTTATTGTTAAAAAAAAATACACTGAAAGAAAGGTCCCTCGACAGACTGGAAAAGAAAAATTGAAAGCTTTAAAGCATCAGAGTAAAATGCATATTTCATGTCATAGTGGTAAGTGCTGCATTATATTAGCAATTTAGCTATAGGATCAGTGACTTTTCTGTCCTTTATTGAATTTCTAATATCATAAGAAAGTTACTAATGTGATAAAAGTCTTAAAGTATTACTGACTTTCTATCATGCTCTTGAAGTGAATTTTTATAGCATTAGCAAAAACAGAGTTTCAGAATACCATATAAACTGACCAAAATGATAATAAAAAAAGCTTAAAAAATCAATAATACAGTTTATTCTGCTGATCTATTTGAAGCATCCCATATTTCATTTTCAGATCTGTCTCTTTTAGTGGCTCCTGCTCATTGATGAGAGTTGCAAAATTCCAATTTCCTCTGAAACAACATCTATTCTTGAGTAGATTGTCTTGCTAAAAACAGACTGAAAATTGCTGGTAGTATTATTTACAGAAAAGAATGTTAACAAAGTACTTGCAACAAAATAAATGTTCCTGCAAGCTTTACAAAAACCCTAACAAAAAGTATAGACCAGGGTGTGAATCAATCTCCAAATGTTATCAGCCATATTTCAATTTTTTTTTTCTGTTTTAGGACTTATACATATGGAATGGTTCAGCTGTGACAGACAGGACTGCCATGCATTAGGGGAGCTGCTTTTATTTTCTGTTAACACCATACTACATATGAAAAATAAGAAAAATATGAAAAAAGTTTGTTTTCTTCCAGCCCTAAAGAGAAAAAATAATTCTTATTCCTAACCACCCACTCAATTCATTAATGTTAATTCATTACAGTTGTTTGTATTTGAAAAGTAAAGTAAACCAACCACAAAAACAGCTTTTAAAAATACACACAAATTCAAACTAGTTTTCAGTAGGTTGACGTTTTCCTAGCAACAATTCTGTGTTATTTGAAGAAAAATAAACTCTTAAAATTTGCTGGACTCATTGAGGATTTTTATATTCTCTTATAAAATAGGTGCTTTGAGTTACTTGCTACTTGTGCAAACATTTTTTCTTGTATATTCCATTGGCAGAAATGGGATTTAGAAGAAAAAATTTTTAAAAAAGTTAAACATTAAAGCATTTGGTTCCATAAATTTGAAAAAAATTCCAAAAAATATTCACATTCCCATGTATTATTTCTGTGCTGTATTACAAAATGGAAATTGATGAAATAACTAAAAATGACTATCTTTATCCCTTAGTTATATCATTTTTCTTCCCTACCAGGCATAAATTACCAGATTGATTTTTAATCTTCTGTGAAATCAATTCTTAATTATATTTATTTGTGCTCTGTGTACATTTGTTCTATATATCTTATAACTTAAAAACTATATTAGAACTTTATCGTCACACAATTTTTAAGTTTTTCATAGTTTGATTTGATTAAGAGAATGAGGGAAGTGAAGAGAGACCAGATTTGTATTACAGTAAACCTTGAATCAAGCACTTACATATTCATTCTCCTCTTGCCATCTCTGTTCATTTAAACCTTCTTCATATAGTAATCGCAATGTGCCTATTATTATAGTGCTGCGTAGATTTCTTTTCCTTACTAGAGTGCAAGCCACATGTGGGAAAGGTCTCTTTAGACCATATCACTTAGATCATAAGCCAGCCTGGCCCAGGAAATACAGAACTAATCTAAAACACAACTCATAAAGCAGTTTGGATTAATCTAATCATTCATTAACTAAGATCACCGTTTTTCCCATAAAACTGATGTCTTACAGAATTTAATCTTTCATAGTTTATTCTTAGGTTTATTTGAGCAGATGAAATTTGTAATATCACATAGGTATTACATTAAAAATACAAAGTTCCAATAATTTCATGTCAATGACTTCCAGCCAAAGATTAGCTAGAATATCTTTTTTTCTTTGGGGTAAATACCCAGTAGTGGGATTGCTGGATAAGATGGTAGTTCTACTTTTAGTTCTTTGAGGTATCTTCATATGACTTCCCATAAATTTGGACTAGTTTGCAGACCCACCAGCAGTGTATAAGTGTTCCTCTCTCTCCACATCCATGCCAATATTTGTCGTTTGGGGACTTTTTGATATAAGCTATTCTCACTGGAGTTAAGTGATTTCTCACGTGGTTTTGATTTTCATTTTCCCGATGAATAGAGATGTTGTGCATTTTTTCATGTTTATTGGTCATTAGTCTATCTTCATTTGAAAAGTTTCTGTTCATGTCTTTTACCCACTTTTTAATGGGGTGGTCTGATTTTTTTCTTGGTGATTTGCTTGAGTTCTTTATAGATTCTAGTTATCAGCCCTTTATCGAGTGAATAGCATGCAAATATTTTCTTCCATTCTGTAGATTGTCTATTCACTCTAATGATTATTTCCATGGCTGTGCAGAAGCTTTTTAATTTGATCAGGTCCCATTTATTTATTTTTATTGTTGCTGTGGTTGCTTTTGAGATGTACTTCATAAATTCTTTTCCTAAGCCTATGTCTTTAAGAGTTTTTACAACATTTTCTTCTAGAATTCTTATGGTTTCATGTCTTAAGTTTAAGTCTGTTATCCATCGTGAGTTGATTTTTGTGAGTAGTGAGAGGTGCGGATCTTGTTTCAGTCTTCCACATATGGCTATCCAATTTTCCCAGCACCATTTATTGAATAAGGTTTCTTTTCCCCAGTGTATGTTTTTATCTGTTTTGTGAAAGATCCAATGGCAATATGAGGATGGTTTTGTATCTGGGTTCTCTGTTCTAATCTCTTGGTCTATGTCTCCGTTCTGCACTCAGATGTTTATGGCAGCATAATTCACAATTGCAAAGACTTGGAAACAACCTAAGTGCCCAGCAATAGATGAGTGGATTAATAAAATGTGGTATATGTATACCCTGGAGTACTACTCAGCCATTAAAAAAAATGGTGAACTACCTCTTGTATTATCCTGAAAGGAGCTGGAGCCCATTCTTCTAAGTGAAGTATCACAAGAATAGAAAAGCAAACCCCACATGTACTCACCACTAAATTGAAACTAATCGATCAACACCTGTGTGCACATACGGAAATAACATTCAGAATCAAGCAGGTGGGAGGGAGGAGGAGGGGATGGGTAAATTCACTTCTAATGGATACAATGCACACTGTCTAGGGTATGGGCACAACACAATAGCAATTTATATAACCAAATTGTACCTTCATAATATTCTGCAATATTTTTTTAAAAAAATCTTGAGAGTAGATTTGATGGTAAGAACTGGTTCCATATACTCTTTATTGCTAAGAGTGCTGATTCAACTCTTTGCAAGTATGCCATATAATGGTACATTAAAAGCTCCAAAAGTTTTATTAATTTTGCCCTTGGAATAATGACAGCTTTCTTAAAACCTCACTTATATTCATCAAATGAACACCAGGGCTGGGTTTGGTGGCTCACGTCTACAATCCTAGCACTTTGAGAGGTCGAGGTGGGAGGATTACTTGAGGGTAGGGGTCTGAGACCAGCCTGAACAAGAGCAAGACCTCATCTCTACAAAAAATAGAAAAGTTAGGCAGGCATGGTGGCATGCACCTGTAGTCCCAGCTACTCGGGAGGCTGAGGAAGGAGGATCACTTGAGTCCAGGAGTTTGAGGTTATAGTGAACTATGATGACACCACTATACTCTAGCCCTGGATGACAGAGCAAGACCCTGCCTCAAAAACAATAATAATAATAAAAACAAGCAAAAAACCAAAAACCAAAGATTAGATAGAACACCCCTATAGTTTAATAAATTTGATTCATTGTTTTTTGTATTGAGGAAGAAACACACACCATGGTGAACCATGAGAAGTCTCAGTAATGGACGTTGATGATTTGAGGGAGAGTTAAAGGAAGTGGGGCATCGCTCTTCTAGAGCATTTGTTATCAAGAATTTAAGTAAATCGGCCGGGCGCGGTGGCTCACGCCTGTAATCCTAGCACTGTGGGAGGCCGAGGCGGGCGGATCGTCCTGAGCTCAGGAGTTCGAGACCAGCCTGAGCAAGAGTGAGACCCCGTCTCTACCAAAAATAGAAAGAAATTAATCGGACAGCTAAAAAAAAATATGTATAAAAAAATTAGCTGGGCATGGTGGCGCATGCCTGTAGTCCCAGCTTCTCGGGAGGCTGAGACAGTAGGATTGCTCAAGCCCAGGAGTTTGAGGTTGCTGTGAGCTAGGCTGACGCCACGGCACTCGCCCCAGGCAAGAGAGTGAGACTCTGTCTCAAAAAAAAAAAAAAAAAAAAGAATTTAAGTAAATCTATGATTAGGTATTTTTAAATTCCTATCTATTGGGATGGGAGACTAGACTGAGGTTAAATGCATAATTTATAAAGAAAAACCATTCACTTACATCAGAGAGGAAGATATTTGTTATTTTGTAACTTTCCAATGTTGATTTCTCGTCTGTGTTTAGATATGATTATGTAGTGATCTTTTTTTGTTTGTTTGTTTTGATTTATCATGGTCAGAGTGACCTTGTCTGATGTTGATGACGTTCTTCGAAATCTTAGAGGGGAAATTCAGACCTAGCTGTGTGTGCTAGTCCAGTTCATAGTAACACCAAAGCCTAGCTGTTGTTACTAGTACCTCTTGGTTGTCAAAGATCACATTTTTTCTTTCTCAATAATGAACATGTTATTTTATTATATTTACCAGCAACCAAAAATTCATTGAATATATTTTGGACTTTTTAAAATAAAAGTAAAATGAAGGAGAGACTGACTTAAACAGTATTTTGGAATGATGTTTTTCTTCACAATGATGTATAACACTATTTTTTTCAATGTAATGTAATATTCTTTATACTGACCTAATGAATCAATACAAGTAGAAAATAAAACACAAATAATTATTTTTTATGGGTACTTAGTTACCGTACGTATAAAGCAAATCAATTTTGCTCTCCATTTCATTAAAATTATGTCATTTTTTCTAACAAAAGCCCTAACATACATAAAAACAGCTTTACATGTTTCAGAATGATCCTGATTTACAGCTTGTAATACTATCTCATGAGTTGATCTGGAGACTTAGGGAAACTTGAAGATCTCTTTGGATTTTCTAATTGTGTCTTCCAGAGGAGAACCCCCTTCAGGCTTCATCAATGTGTGGATCAACTATTGCAGTCTCAGATAAATTACACTGTAGATACAGAGAATTTATCAATAGCTTGTAATTGTCAATTTAAATATTTTGGCTGTGTTAATTATAAGTGAACATTTGGCAAACCAAGTTCCGAACAGGTACTCCCATGTGGGGATGTAGCAAGCTGTACGTGAGTATTCTATCACTGCAGTCCTGCTTTGGAAAAATAGATTAAAGTTTCATGAATGTGCAATTTAAAACCATATTCCTAGAGCTCTCAGTGAAGAACCTTTTAACTAATTTAATAAAAGTGCTCCTTTTTATGGGCCTGAGGAATAAAGTCTCAGAAATTGATAAGAGACCCTGCCTAAAGGCAAAAGAAAAGACTGAGTCTTAGTAAGATTATCATTTCATTTCCACAAGTTTAGCCTCACAACTGCATTGGAGAACTAACAGTAACTTTATTTGCTTTGTACATCTCGAAAGAAACCTGAGCCATTGTGCAGTGCGGAAGGCAAATATTCCCGTGCAGCATCGGTGCCTTGAAGGGCCTGGCACAAGCTCAGCAGGGATGGTGGCTACTCAGTTATTTCTTTTTATCCTTCTTACACCAACTACCCCCACCTCCAAAATATTACAAGATATACTGAAACAAAAGTGTTCAGATAGAAGAGAGGATTTATGAATTGAATGGAAAAAGTTAATTGGATACTTTCTATGTAAGGGCGCTGCTGCAGTTACTAACAGTATTCCAGTCACAGAAGAAGCCTTATGTCTAGGAACATGATGATATAGCCACTATTACTGGTCAATTAAGAGATAACAACAGTGTGGCAGTAATTTACCTCTCCATCTGCAACAATCTGTCACTAACTCTAAAAGCCACTTATCCTAGGAAGACAACCCTGAAATACCCTAAAGAATTAAGAATAAAATGTAACTAGCAAAGGAAGATTTCAGGCAAGAGTTTCTCAGCAATAAAATCAATTTGACATTATGTTATGTTATTTTGAATCTCCTAAATATTTTTTCCATTTCACGTAGTGGTTGAAGATAAATCTTGTTTTAAATCTATAGAAAATGTTGAGAAATTTATCTTTTGACAAACAACAGAGTATTTGAAATAATTTGCATTTTAGTACCCATAAAAATGTTTCAGTTGTGAGAATAAAATACACACCCTGATTTTCCAAGCTTAGTTTATGTTAAAACATACAAACAAACAAACTGAGGCACATGTTTGCAACTGCAATAAGATTTAACTATACCTTTTTGTTACATGACCCAGTTTCTAGAGAAATGATTATGTGCCATTTTTCTTATTAATTAATTGATAAAGGGAATTTCTTACTCATTCAATGATAGACAAACCAACTATTTATATATATTTAATCTATTAAACCTCATGGGAAGGTAGTATGATGACTCCATTTTACAGATGAGAAAACTGAGAGTAAGAATGGTTCAAGTACTTGCCAAAGTTCAAGCAACTAGTAGTTGGACACAGCCCATGTTTGTAAGGTACTTGATAATGTAAGTGGCTCTATAAACAAATTTCAATGTCTCCTATTTTTTTTTTTTTAATAATTCTTTCCCTTTACTAACTACTTGACCTTTTGAGTTATTTTCCAGAAATGGTGAAATGGCAGATTTTCTGCAAGACATAGGAGTTGAGATTTTGTTGGTCCCTGGGCAGATTTCCTGATGCCAAGACTCATCATCTCTTAGTAACCTGCCCCAGGCACTAGACCTTTGTTAATTTTAACATCACCTGCCAAAATAAACAAAGCCCCTTGTTAATTTTCCATCTCTAAAAAGTGGGGTCTCTCCATTAGTCAAGGAGACAGATTTGAGGCAGCTTCTTCTGTTCTGACAAGACAGCTTTCATATTTTTAAAAAGTCCCTTTCTTCCTTGGCAATCTTCACTATCTCAATAATTGAATCTTTGTGCAGCAAGCAACTGGACCTAGGTCAAAACTCCCTTGAGGTTTCAATAACAATTTTGGGGGCTCATCCAGGATGGCGTACCTCATCGTTTAGTGGCTGCAGAGGAAGGAGGGACCGAAAGCCTCTTTAGCAGCTGCCTAGCTGTAATTGCCATAGGGTGGTTGTGGACTCTCTGGCTGGCTCAGTTGTCACCAGCCTTCAGCACATTACTGACTGCCTCAGAAGAAAAAAACCTCTGGATTTTGACATTTATGTTAGGACAGGTGAGTGCTATTTGAAGGTACTTCACAGTGGGTTGATGCCACTCTCAATTCGGGGAATTCTGAGGAATTCCTACTTGTTTTGGGTTAAATAGGATGCCAGTCTTCTGATGATTAATCTTGGTTAAGTGAATTGCTATTGTTTTACAATAACCTGTTATTCTGGTTGAATCAAGTGTTCTGAGGCTTTTAACATCTTTGACAAATGTCTTCAAAATCTAGATAATTTGTATGTGTAAGTACACGTAATGTTACTTTTTCTTGTCAGTGTCAGAACTAGGCAGGCATTATAACCTTAGTTTGGTGTTTAATTTTTTTTTTTCTCTTATGATGGTTAAAGCATTTTAAAAGTTGATAAATGCTTGTCCACTTCCATTTCCGTTTGGATATTTAAACTAGTTATAAGTCTTTTGACTTTAAGTCCTTTGGCCATAAGGGTACCACCAAGGGACAGGATGGAACTGAAGAGGTGGCCACACCACTCTGGCAAAGATGGGACAAAATAAAAGTTTTGCCATTGATGCTGCCTCTACCAAATCTTGGCCAAAAGAAGGAAATGTAAACTAAAATAAAATTGCATCCCCTCCCCACTAAGAGAGGAAAATCCTGAGAAGGAAAACCCCGAAGAAAGGATCCAACAGTGTTTTACACATTTCTTAAGGAGGGTGAGGGGACGTTAACTCTGTTGAGCAAGTGTCTTACAGAAGCCAAAGCAACAGCTAGTTCCAGGAAGTGGGATGCGGTATGCGGTAACACGTACTGCCGTAATCAAGGCCAGTGTGTGACTTAAACAATTTCAAAAGGCGAGGGCAACAACCAATGAGAAAGAGAGTAAGAGATAGCCAATAGACAGACAGGACATGTAAATGAGGGAGTAAGACACCACCAAAAGGAGGATTGGCATGGGGCAAAAAGGGAACCAACCACCACAGACAGCGGCAACCCGCTCGGGTCTCCTGCTGCTGCTGGCAGAAGCTCTGCTTTCAGAAGAACTCTATCGCTTCTTTGGCTTACTGTTTGAGTCTGTGAGTTTCATGCCTCAGGACTGGACGAGAGTGAAGAAACACTGCTGCAACAATCCAGTTTCTCCACTCACAGAGTCCCAGACTGGCTGCCGTCACCCCTATTACTGAGCAGACTCCCTCCTGATCAAGGGTACCCCAAGGAAAAAAACCTTAAAACTGAATTCCTGGCCAAGAAGTGAAGAGAGGTCAGATATACCTTGTTATAGCCCCATTTTATGGGTCCAAATACCTCAAACCCAGGAACACTAGTTTGTTCAAGATCTAAGGAAATAAATCAAAGAGTGGAGGATATTTATCTCATGGTTTCTAATACTTACACCCCCTTTATAACTTTATCTGAAAAGTTTGCCTGGTTTCCAGTAATAGATTTAAAAAATGCTCTCTGTTGCATTCCTCTTGCTCTGGAATCAGAAGAACTATTTGCTCTTGAATGGAAAGACCCATGCTGGAACAAAAAAAGGAGGGTTTTGATGAACTGCCAGATGTTTGGGTAAATGCGAGGCTACTTTGATAGATAATCCTAATATAACTCTGAAGGTAGCGTCCATTTTAAATCCAGCCACCTTGCTGCCTATGGATTTTTTTTTTTCCCCAGTCCATCATTTTTAACCAAGTATATTGTAGTCTCCCTGATTTGACTGATGAGACCTGTCAAACCCCGAGGAGCAGCTCTTTATGGATGGAAGCAGCCTTATGGAACATGGACAACACAAAGCTGGGTATGCTCTGGTTACTGGCCAATAGGAAATTGAGGCACAAGCCCTATCCATGAGATGTCTGAAAACATATACCCTGTGTGTCTTGCCCATACATGGGGATTTTCATTTGCCTAGCAAAATAACTCTTTAGCCAGGATCTCTCAATTTGTCGCCTCTTCCACTACCCACTGCTGGATTAGTTCCCTAAAACTGTTTTCATGTTTGATTAGGGAAATTTTAGAATGGGGATTCCATAATACTGGGCCAATATTTCCTGGGAGGGCCCCAGAAGGAAATGGGTACTTCTTTGGATATATTATTCTTTACTGCCTTGTTGGGGGGTGGGGGCCAGTGGCAGCTCAACAGCACGTTCTAAGAAGTTTCAGCTGCAGACCCAACATTTAAGTTCTTCCTCAAAACCCAACTACATCCCATTTCAGCAGGAAGCATCCAGATATATTGTGGTCCTGATTCCCCAGGATTGAAAAATGAACTAAAAAGAAGGAGGGAGTTGTAACGAGTTCTATGAACAAATTCCAATGACCCCTATATTTTTGTTTGTTTGTTTAATAATCCTTTCCCATAACAAACTACTTGACCTTTTGAGTTGTTTCCCAGAAACAGTGGATTTTCTGTGGGACAAAAGAGTTGAGATTCTGATGGCCCCTGGGAAGACTTCCAGGTGCCAAGATTCACCATCCTTTAGGAACCTGCTCCAGGCACTAGACCCTTTTTAATTTCAATACAACCTGCCAAAATAAATGTAGCCCCTTGTTAATTTTCTCTTTTTCAAAAGCCCAGACTCTTTATTTGTTGGGGAGAGAGATTTGAGGCATTTTTTCCATTCTCCTGATAAGATGTCTTTTGTATCTAAATCAGTTCTATCTTCCTTGTCAATCCTCCTTGTCTCAATAATTGGATCTTTGTGCGGTGAGCATCTGGACTTAGGCCAAAACCCCCTTGCAGTTTCAATAACAATAATCCAACAAAAACGGTATCAAAAAGGTAGCCATTCAGTTAATACAGAATAATTATATAGCTAATCTTCATAACGTTCATATATAAATCATAAATTCCCAATTGATACAAGATAATTATGTAGTTAATCTCCCTAACAAATGTTTATGTGAATCACAAACATTGGAAAGGTATTCAATCACAGTGAATTTTGGAGGCCATCACAAATTTGTCAACTGGTGAGTTTTCATTGATTTGCTTGAGGGATTTAAGTAGTAGTGTTAGTAAACAATAGGTTAACATAGCAATAGTAGTACTGTTTATTAACACTAAGATAAAAGTAATTTCCTATTTCTGTAGGTTGTGATACAGGAGCTAAGGCAAAGAATAATTAAATTAGAATTCAATGTTGTTGTTTTGTTATATGCAAAAAGAATAGAAGGCTTATGTTCCTCTCCTTATGATCAGCTTAGAACCAAACTCTCCCTAAACAAGAAAAAAATAATTGACTTTATCTAATAGAACTCAGACCCTGTATTCACAAAATATGCTGAGTGATTATATCTTTTTCATCCTCTCAATATAAATAGCCAAGTATGCCATGAATATGAAAAACACTTTCCTACTGGAAGTAATTTATATTGATATTCCTTCTTTAAAATATCTTATGGATTTTAAAAGAGAAGAATTTTCTTTGTAGGATTTAGCAAAGTTGTCATATTCGTTTTTAACAAGAATATCAAATGCCATTGAAGCATGAAACCCAAACATTTCTTTGTTGAAAAATTTTCTTAGAAAACTGATAGCTATAAAAAGGTAGAAGAAAAGGAATATTTAATAACAAGATTATATAACCATCCCAAAATTTTCAACAATATTGCGTACTTTTTTCTTTTGCCATTTACTATCAGATTTGTACATTTTACCTTGCTTCAATGGTTGACAAAAGCTCTGTAAATCTCTCTGTAAGAAATTTGTTTTCAGTAATTTACATTTGACATTTGAAAGGATCATTATAGTATTCACCATTGATGCATAGCACAAGTTCCTCTATTTTATTTACCGTAACTTCATGCATATGAGGACACACTATTAAATTTAAAATATCAAGTTTACAATTCTTCCATCTCATCAGGTGACCTATTTGATGCAAAACTCCCTGTCAACAGTATGCAGTACATAAATTTGATGAGAGTATTTTTCCGTTAAGTTGCTATGAGTTTATAGGTTTCAATTTAACATTTCAAAATATTTATACTTTTTCCTAAAGTTATAGTTTCATTTGAGAGATAGTTTTGGTTTTCATTTGAGATGGGAAACTTAGTAATTATTTTAGTGTTCTGAGGTAATTGTGTTTGGATGCAGTAATGGATCTGCTAATGCTAAAGCTTGCCTCTGGAAATGGACCCATAAAAACAACTTGAATAGCAGAAAGTGTTTGATATTAATGGCTGATGACTGTCACCCTTAAGGGATTTTCTTATATATGGAAAAGGATAAAATAATAGCTATACCATAAATTATCTCTAACATTTTGGTAGGTATCTTTTTGGTCAATTCATAGTAAATTGTACATAGTACATAATATTATCAATATTTGCAAGATTAAAGTGATGTTATCTAATCTGAAATCCTCCTTCCCCCTAAAAATGTTGCGACTACTGTTTCCAAAGTACATAAAGGGTTTTTTATCATTAGATCAGACACGTTTAATGTCTTGAGATGTGTTTGAGGGAGGCTTGCTAGTCAATCTGACTACTGTCTTTCTTCTAGGTGAATTTGATCCATTCTGAAGATCACTCCTATGGATTGATACTGTGGATTGCTTGAAGAACAATCTACCAGATCTCCAAAGTGACTAAATGACTAAATTTTAACTAAAAGAGTGATAGGTCTGCTAAAAATAAAAAAAATATATTAAGCTATATTAATAAAATAATATGGTGACAATAGTAGTTGTTTGTCTAATCAAATAGTTTAAAAATGTGTTTGTATATCACAGCAAAACAAAAAGGTACAAGTGTGTGTGTGTGTGTGTGTGTGTGTGTTTATGTGTGTATAACTTATCTGTGACCCAGGGAAGTGATTCTGAAGAATGCTTTTAAGGTCATTACATTGCATACTAAAATATGAACTTAAAGAGAAATATTCCATATAATTAAATTTATGTTTTCATTTTAGCGGTAGTTAACATTTGACTTGCTCAGAATTGAAGGTTATCTCTGACACACTCAAATCATTTCATCTTTCAAATTATATCCAACAATTTAGATTGCATTTTAAAAATCACTATAGATAAATGGAAAGAATATATTCCTTTGAAGAATAACATGAAACATAATGGTGTTCTCATGGGGATAAACACAAAGTTCAATTTCACTGGAAAGTCAAGAATCTCAACCATGGAAATTAATGTTCCACTATTAAAATATTCACCAAAGTGCCTACACATAAGATTTATACCAGATACATTTGAAGAATTTGTAGATGAACAGATTTAGTCAGACAGTAGTAATTATTTCTTGCCTGAAGGAGAGACATGATGGAGATGCCAAGGGGATCTTTTGAAATTCAGGATTAAAGGGAAAGCCTACTTCTTTTTCTCAGAAAAGGGGCTTTGAACAGTAGTAATAACTGCATTTACTTACTGTATCAGTTGAACCACAAATGCTATTATATATGTAATATATATGAATTATATATGTAATATATGTGAAAACATATTGTACAGCACTTTTATGTGTTAACTATTACTGTGTGTATCTAACAATATATGTATATGTAGGTATTATGTGTGTGTGCATTTGTGTGTATGTATATATATTACAATTTCTTTGCAGAATTAAAAATGAGAAATACTATATTTTTCTTAGTAGTGACATGCTTGCTACTGGTAGATAATAGGCTGTAAGTACACTGAGGTTCTATTTTGCCCTGGATGCCGTGATGCTCGCAGAGGAAGCTTAAAGTTATTATTTTATTCAAATTTTCAACTTTTATAAAGGTTCTCAAACAGGATTGTTAAAATATTACTTTATGTTTTAGTTCATGTTATTAGCTAGGTTTTTTTTTTCCTTTTATTTTAAGTCAATAACCGGTTTTATTTTTTATACTCTATTGTCTTGATGGGTTTTTGGTAATTTGATATATTAGATACATTGTATCAATCAATAAAAAAATTTCTTAATTTAAATAAGATTAGTGAAAATCATTTTAAAAATAAGAAATAGGCTCAGACTTAGACTATTATCATTTCAGGCATTATATAATTAACTTAGAAATGTAATAGAATATAGAAATATAATATTTAAAAATAATAGCAATAAAAACAAGACATCAGAAATAATTTTATTATATTTACTTTATATGGGCTTTAAATCTAATAAGAGCAATGCACAGTAGCAACAAAAATTATGAAAATATTTAAAACAAAAAAGGAAACATCTCAGGAAGATGTTGAGTTTTATTTTAGGTTTTCTATAATTCTTATGCTCGAAAATTACTTACTGACCTTAAACTTTAAACAAAGTTAATTCTCTCCATAAAGGAGATTCTAGATGTCAAAATATTTGTAAATATGCATGTGTATGTGAATACAATAAATATTTTTGTATATTCTTTGTATTTTTGAACACTTTTCTGTGTTTAGTCTGAATGCCTTCTGCTAACACCCAAAATTTATAGCTTTATAAATTTTCCTTTCAGCATATAATGGTTTCATTGGAAGATTTTGTTAAACAATTAAGGAATATTTAATGGGGCCAGACTTAAGTTGTGGCCATAGATAGATGAAGTTTTGATGCTTTCATAAATACTAAATTCAAAATCAGAAATTGATCTACTTTTTGAGATTAAGGAAAACAATAATTAAAAATAATCGTTCTGTTCATAAATTTTTATTGATTCACAATATTTCTTTCTTTTTTTGTGAGATAGGCCATCTTACCCAAAAATGTCATGTAAAATATGTAGCTAAGACAATATGTTAAAATGTATTAAAAGATCTATAGTCTTTTTTTTTTTTGGAGAGAGAGTCTCACGCTGTCATCATAGCTAGAGTGCTAGAGTGCAATGCTGTTATTATAGCTCACTGCAACCTCAGACTCCTGGACTCAAGTGATCCTCCTGCCTCAGCCTCCCCAGTAACTGAGATTACAGGTGCGCACCACCATGACTGGTTATTTTTTCTATTTTCTGTAGAGTCAGGGTCTCGCTCTTGCTCAGACTGGTCTCAAACTCCTGAGCTCAAGCAATCCTCCCACCCCCACCTCCCAGAGTGCTAGGTTTACAGGTGTGAGCCACCATGCCCAGCCTGTTCTATTATTATTTTTTTTAATGATACAAAGAGTTCTTGAAAATAAAACTCATCAAACTCGTAGGTTATGGAGTCAAATTATATAAGAACATTTGGAATATGAAAATAATTCACAGTCATATCATCATAATTAAATTAATTTTGCTAAATAGAAAACTTCAATATAATTTAAATACCCCAATATCAGAGCAAAATAATAGCTACAAATCACTTAAGAAATAAAATACTCATTTTGAAGAAAATTTGAATAAAAATTTTTAATTCATTCTCTCTGTTTTTTTTTTTTTTTTTTTTTTTTTTTTTTTTTTTTGAGACAGAGTCTTGCTCTGTCACCCAGGCATGAGTGTGGTTGCCTCATCATAGCTCACTGCAACTGTGAACTCTTGGGCTCAAGAGATCCTCCTGCCTCAGTCTCCCTCCTATCTGGGACTACAGGTACATGTCATTATGTTTGGGCTAATTTTTATATTTTTTGTAGAGACAAGGTCTTGCTTTGGCTCAGGCTGGTCTAGAACTTCTGACCTCAAGTGATCCTCCTACCTTGGCCTCCCAAAGTGCTAGAATTATAGGTATGAAAATTTGAATAAAATTTTTTAATGCATTCTTTCATTTTTATTCTGTGTTAAAATGAAGTCTCAAAATAACAGTGCAGTTTTAAGCCTCAATATTTGTTCGTAATGGACATTGATTAACTATACTATTCAAGAAATATTTCTTGGTTCTATCAGAATATGTATAACATTGAAGCATGTATTTTTGACAAGAAATTGTGGAAAATATATCAAATTGATTAAATGTGTATTTTAATACACATTACACATATTTAAATCATGTTTTCAAATAAATAACTGCCAATTTCTAATTTTCCCATCATAAAAATCAGTAAATTTTATGTGTAATAGGCCATATATTAAATAAAAAATGTTAAACAATTTATAAATCCATTATGTTAATATATTACTCATCCTACTTTATCAGGAAATGAAGTGAACTGAGAATTTTTTTATATGTTACCTCTAAATTGTACTTAGCTCAGCTAATAAAACTTTATTATCATGGAACTGTTTTTCACTGTATAGGTATTTGAAAGACTAAAATTCAAATTAATGGTAAGCTATATTTGTGTTGTTAAAACTAAGCAAATGGGACCTGAATAATTTAAAATAAAGAAAAAAATAAGAGCTAGGAATACACAAACACACGTTTGTTTACCACATTGCAAATTCAAAAAATAACAAAGGAAAAAAGTGAGTTTTAGGTTCTTTTGCAAATCTTCACAGATCATATTTTATTCATCTGCCAAAACATTGTTTTCCAATGGATTCATCCATGTTAATTTTCTCCCATAATGTTTTGAAACACTGTAATTTTTTCATGCAACTTTATAAAACTAGGGGTAGGGAAGGTAAATCTTCCTAAAGGTATTAGAACATTTAATCCTAAATCAAATGTTAAATGTTAGATTTTGGATTAAATAGTTTGCTTTTATCTGGCATGGTATTCCCACTGTAAATTTAAATTAATTTTATTGTATGGTTTTAGAGCTTCCCATTATTTTCTTGCCTGTCATGCCCTTTACGTACTTGAAATTCAGCTTAAGATTCATTATCACTGATAAGACATTCTAATGTGTTGAAATGCTTCTTATTCCATAGTACATTCTGTCATGCTTATTATAAATATCTGAAGATGTAGCAGTTTTTCAAATTCTCTAGCAAACTGTAGTCACACTGCATGGGTTTGAATCCCAGCATGCACAGCCTGTTACTTACTGTGTGACCCAGGGCAAGCTAGTTGAACTCTATCTTACTCCTTGAGGATTGTCTGAAAGAAAACATATCAAGGGACATCAATTATTACAGTGTGAAAAATAGGCAAAGTGATTGAAGAGGAGTCTACCCACTCCTTCACAAAAGCAATGAATATGCCTGGCAAAACCGTCAGCATTACTTTATTGGAAATCTGAAAATTCATAGCAATTTTATAGCAACCAGATGAAAACTTAATCAAGAAAAATAAAACAGGTGAATTTTACTGAGAAAGCTTTGTGACATTTTAACTACATTCCATTCCTCATCTCTCAGCTTAATGCGAGACTTGAAAAATACAACCCATATTCCTAGTACAGTTTTTAGTATTGAAATGAGCAGAATGGATCTTATTTTCAAATAATTGTGGTTGTTTTAACATGTCTGGTGGCTTCCTGAAGAACCAGCTCTAGAGGCTGGCCTCTATTTTGCCTAGCTTGGAATTCTCCAAGGGCTGACGTGGCCATTTGTTAAAAACACGTAAAGGCAAATTCATAAAGTGTTTCTAGCTGGAACAGGATAATTTAAAGTCAGGGAAAATAATAGACAAACTGAAGGCTTAGAGAAAGTGTTGGGAGTGAGATATTTTGGTGACTAAAAACTTTATATGTTGCAGCATAATCTTGGCAACCTTGAAGCCATGTGCATGTTAGGCTGGGTGCATGCTCAGAAAGGACCTAAAAAGACCCCATGTTCCTACCTCTTGCTGACCTTTAGGCTCTGTGGAAGCAGAAAATGAAGTCTAAAACAGAGTTATAAACTCTAGCTAAGTGTTGAAGATGTGCCATAACATACATATCACCTATCTTTAATGACTGAGACATTTATTTTTTGAACCACGAATTTAAAGGAACTTCTGTTGAATTACTATCTGACTACTAAGTTAATGTAATAGGGTCTTTAGTAACCACACACAACAAAGAATACAGACTTTACAAAATTAGTTCACAAGATTTATTAAACAAACAAACAAACAAACAAAAAACAACTATAACAGGCAACAACAGCAAATCTTGGAGAGAAAGGAGATTCTGATTTATATAACTGCTATACTATTCAAAATGTCCAATTTTCAACAAAAATCATATTAGACATCCAAAGAAACAGAACAGTATGACCCATTAACAGATAAAAAGGAAATCAATAAAAACCATTTCTGAAGATGTTCAGACATTAGATTTACAAAACAAAGATTTTAAACCAACTCTTTTAAATATGCTCGAAGAACCAAAAGGGACCTTGAGCAAAAAACTAAGGAAATACATGAGAAGAACCAAACACAAACTTTGAAGTTGAAAAGTACAAAAAATAAAATAAAAAATTCACTAGAAGGCTTCAATTCACTAGACTAGAGATTAACTGAGATTACTTAGTCTGAGAAGCAAACAAAAGGGATAAAGATAAATGAACAAAGTCTAAGAGACCTGTATGGTACCGTCAAGCAAATCAGCATATGCATGAAAGGTGTTCCAGAGGCACAGGAGGTAGAAAAAGCAGCAGAAATA
This sequence comes from Indri indri, assembly GCA_004363605.1. Lineage (NCBI taxonomy): Eukaryota > Metazoa > Chordata > Mammalia > Primates > Indriidae > Indri > Indri indri. The sequence goes on from RJWJ010006099.1 coordinate 42,853, forward strand.
GTAGTTGAAGAAATGCTAGGTGAAAACATCCCAAATTTTATGAAAAGCATAAATCTACAAATTCAATAACTCAATGAACTCCAAATAGAATAAATTTGAAGAGATCCATACCAGAACACATTATAACCAAACTGTTGAAAGACAGAAACAAAGAGAAAATGCTTCTGTCAGCAAGAGATATGTGATTCTTCATGTACAAAATGCTCAATAAGATTAACATTTGATTTCTTATGAGAACCACAATGCCAGAAGGCAGTGGCATGACATACTCACATTGTTGCTAGAAAGGAACTGTCAGCCAAGAATTCTATATCTGGCAAAAGTATCTTAGGAACAAAGGGAAAATTAATACATTCTCAGTTAAACAAAAACTGAGCATTGCTAGTAGACCTGAACAACAGGAGAGTCTCTCTAACTGAAATTAAATAACTCTCAAGGGTAATTACATTTTTTATGAACAATAAAGAGCACTAGTAAAGGTATCTACATAGGTAAATGTAAAAATCAGTATTTTTTTTTGTTTGATTGTAGCTTCTTTTCCCTGTGTTTCAAAGAATAACTACTTAAAAACTTATAAAACTATATTGATAAACACACCCTTTTAAAAAATACAATCTTGACAAAAATGCCATAAAAGGGGGAGGCAAAGCTAAAGGTAGCTAAGTTTTGTAATATAATATTGAAACTATGTTGGCAATAATTCAAAGTAGCATTTTATAAACTAAGATTATACTTACAATTTCCAGGGGAACTTGTAAGAAAATAACTAAAAATATGTATATAAAAAGAAAAGAGAAGAGAATCAAAATGGTACATAGAAAATATCTATCTAACCCAAAAAGAAGACTGTAATGAAACAATTACAGATCAAAAAAGATATAAGACATGTTGAAAACAATTAGCAAATGACAGAAGTAACTCCTTTCTTATCAGTAATTGCATTAAGTACAAGTGCATTTAACTCTGAATTACAATGCAGAGATTGGCAGAATCAACAAATAAAAAACATGACAGACATATTCTGTTTAAAAGAGATACACTTTTGATTTAAGGTCACAAATAGATTGAAAAGCTGAAGAATGGGGAAAAATATTCTACACAACAATAACTAAGGAGAACTATAGTGGCTACATTATTGTAATACAAAGTAGAATTTAAGACAAAAATTGTTACAAGACACAAAGAAAAGCATTACGTAATGACAAAAAAGGTCAATTGATTCAGAAGATATGACCATTATAAACATATATGCACTTAATAACAGAGCTTCAAAATATATGAAGCAAAATGACAAAACTAATGGGAGAAATAGTTTGACACAGTTTGTGGCTTTAACACTCACATTTAATAGACATAACAATAGTTAAAAGACGAAACAAGGAAATAGGAGCTACAATATCTTCTCAGTAAACAGTGAAATGATAATAGAAATCAATAACAAAAGAAAATCTGGAAAATTCACAAATATGTGGAAATTAACAGTTTTAAACAGTCAATGGGATAAAAAAGAAATCAATGGAAATTAGAAAATACTTAGATGTGAATGACAATTAATATACAACATAAAAACAAACTTACAGTATGCTGTAAGATGGCTCGGAGAAAAATTTTCAGCTGTAAACACATGCATTAAAATAAAGAAATATCTCAAATCAGTACACCTAATTTTTCACCTTAATGAACTACAAAGAAAAAGCAGTTGAACTTAAAGCAAGCAAATGGAAGTAAAGAATAAAGATTATAGGCAGTGGTCATTGGAATACAGACTAGAAAAGCAACAGAGATAATCACCAAAATCAACAGTTAAATCTTTAAAAATTTCAACGAAACTAATAAGCCTTTAGATAGACTGACCAAAGTAGGGGATAGGGGAGGGAAGATTCAAATGACTATAATCAGGAAAGAAAGTTGAAACATTACTACTGACCTTACAAAAGTAAAAAGGAATTATTAGAGAACACTTTGATGCCAACAAATAGTATAACCTAGGTGAAATGAAGAAATTCCTAGGGACACACAAACTGAAGAAACTGACTCAAGAAGAAATAGAAAATCTGAATACACCTAGAGCAAGTAAGGAGATGAAAATAGTAATCAAACATTTCCAACAAAAAAAGCCCAGTACCAGATGGCTTTACTGTCAAATTCTACCAAACATTTAAAGAATAATTAACTGAATTCTTCTCAAATTCTTCCAGAAAAAGAAGAGGAGAGAGCACATTCTAACTCATTCTGTGGGCCCTGTATTACCATGATATCAAAACATCGCAAGAAATCTATTTATGATGAAACTACTCAACAAACCAGAAACACAAGGAAATTTTATGAAGCTGATAAAAAGACATCTTTGAAAACCCAAGCAATAATATCATACTAAGTAAAAACCTAAAAGTTTTCCCCCTAAAATCAGGAAAAAAAATAAGGATATTTGTTCTTACCACTTCTTCTACTTCACATAACCCTAGAAGGTTTATCCAGAACATTTAGGCAAGAAAAAGAAATGGAAGTTATCCAAATTGGAAAAGAAGAATAAAACTACTTCTGTTCACAGATACATGATTTTATATGTAGGAATACCTACAAATTCCATATACCAAAAGACCTAAAAATAAACCAAAAAACAACAACAAAAAAAACCCTCTAAAAACAAAACAAAACAAAAACTCTTTTACAGCTACTAAATGAATTCAGTAAAGTTACAGGATACAAAATTAATATTCAAATATCAATTGTAGTCCTATATGCTAGCAACTGAAAAGTTGAAAATGGAATTAATAAAATAAAATAATTCTGTATACAAAAATATCAAAAATTAAACTACTTAAAATATTAATAAATCGATCCAAGGAAGTATAAGACTTTTGTGCTGAAAATACAATATCGAAAGAAATTAAAGATCACTTAAATAAATGGAAATATAACCTATTTCATATATCTGAACATTTATTATTGTTAAGAAGGCAATATTCCCCAAATTGATTAACAATTTAATGCAATGCTTATCAACGTTCCAACTGTCTTTTTTGATGAAATAGACAAACTGATCTTAAAACTCACATGGCATTGAAAGAGACCAGAATAGCTAAAACAATCTTGAAATAAAGGATCAAAGTTGGAGGACTCACATGTCTCAATTTCAAAACTCACTGCAAATAGACTGGATCCAAATTAATCTTACACTGGCAAAAGGACAGATATACAGACCAACAGAATAGAATTAAGTGCCCTGAAATGAATCCAGAAATCTTCAATCAATTGGTTTTTAACAAGCATGCCAAGACCATTCATAGGATTTAGGGAAAACTGCAAAAGAATAGTTAGACATGCAAAAGATACATACATGGCACATAGTTGTAAATCTTCATGTCCTTGGATTCTGTAGTGGCATTTTAGATACGACGCCAAAAGCACAAGCAACAAAAGGAAAAAATGATAAGTTGAATTGCATCAAACTAAAATACTTTTGTACATCAAAGTATGGTATTCATTTTACAAAAAAATTTAAATATTGAGATCTTTAAAAACATTTTTATAGCAAAATAATAAAAGAAAAAATAGGCAAGTCAGATTTTATAAAAATTAAAAATGTATGTGCTGTGGGGGAAGGGAAGAGGGAAGGAATTGTGGGTGAAAGAATAGGGCATGAATGCTAATGGGCATGGGCTTTCTTTTTGGGGTTACAAGAATGTTCCAAAATTATGTTATGAAGATGGCTACATACTCTGTGAATATAGGAAAAAACATTGAGTTGTACACTTTAAATGGCTGAATTTTATAGTATATGAATTATATCTTAATAAAACTGTTTTCATAAAAAAGGAAAAAGTACCATATCAAGAAAATGAAAAATCAACCCATAGAATAATATAAAATATTGCTAATCATGTCTTATAAGAGTCTAATATCTAAAATATATAAAATCCTTTCAACAGAATAGGAAAAAAATAAACAGTCCAATTAAAAAATGGGCAAAGACCTTGAATAGGCATTTCTCCAAAGAAGATATTCAAAGGGCCAAAAAACTCAAGAAAATATGCTCAGCGTCATTAGTGAAATTCAAATGAAAACTACAGTGAGATACTAATTCACACCCACTAGGATGGCTATAATATTAATAATCAAATAAGTAACAAAATGCAGAAAATAACAAGAGCTGACAACAATGTGGAGAATTTCAAATCCTCACACATTGCTGGTAGGAATGATGGATGGCTCAGTAACTCTGGAAAACAGTTTTGTTTTTGTTCAAAAATTAAATATAAAGTTACCATATGATCCAACTGTTCCATTTTCTGGTTGAAACCCAAGAGAATTGAAAATGAGTATTCAAAAAAAAACTTGTACAGGTATGTTTAAATTAACACTATTTACAATAGCCAAAAGATAGGGGAAAAAACCAAATACTCATCTACTTATGATGGGTAAACAATATGTGATATTTCTGTACAATGGAATATTAATCAGTCATAAAAAGGGATGAAGTATTGATAAATTCACTGCCTGGATGACCATAGAAACATTATGCTAAGTGAAAGAAGGTGGGCATAAAAGGCCACATATTATACAATTGCACTTACATAAAATGTCCAAAGTAGGTAAATACATAAAGAAAGGGAGCAGATTAATGGTGCCAGGGGATAGAATGTGAAGGAAATGTGGAAGGATTAACTAATGGGATTGTGGCCTATTTTCAGGATACTAAAACCACTCTGGAATTAGATAGCGTTGGTGTTGAATAACATAGAGATGTATTAAAAGCCACTGATTTGCACACTTATTTAAAATGGTAAATTTTATGTTATGTGAAATGTACCTCAATAAAACAGGTAAGTATAGGTTTAAAGATATAATGAAAATAAACTTTTATTGATGTGAAAATGAACAATATTGAATTTTTGATCATGTGGACTAGAGATAAGTTGGGTTTTAAACCTGATGAAAAAAGTTAATGGACAACTTAAGTTGTCAAATAAAAACAAATAGAAGCAACAAAAGGAGACCATTAAAAAAAAAAAAAAAGCTATTGCCAAAGAGAGAGTGCTCTGACTAGACTACAAGAACTATTAGCAAAAATGGCATTTCTCTTATAGGAAAGAATAAACATAGCTAAAAACAATGGGTTGTGGGCAAAGTTAGGTAAACATGTAGTATTACTAAGTTGCCATACCTTGTTCCAAGCTTTGACTAGCACAAGTGTAGGACAAAGTCAGACTTTTGTGAAGGACAGAAGCCTGACTAATATTTGGTTAAATCAAGTTCATGGATATTTGGGTAGATTGGTCAAAGTTAATTAGTGATGTGAAATATTGCAGGGGAAAGTCTAATCTACTTAAAAGGATAATCTTTCATTTTATCTAAATGTAGGTACCTAAAACATATACAAAACAAGAACATGCTCCTTTTAAATACATTCTACCTCTTTGGCATAGTATGTTCCAATAGGAGCTCTAAGTAGCAGTATTTTGTTAAGCTGTTTTCTCTTACTGCAGCTACTTAAAATCCCAAATTTATGCTTCCTCAGAAAAACTGTAAAGCTCATATAACTGCCTAATTCAAGGAGACCTTTCTTTCCAGTTATTTCTAATTAATGAGGCTAGCTAAAAGCGCTTGAAAGGATCGTAAAATAATCAAGAGGTAAACATAAATTGAGATTAGTGAGATTCACAGGTGCTCATGTTGGACATGAATGCTGATGTTCACAGAGTTTGATGAGAAATGATGAGGGCATCAAAAAAAATATTGAAGTATGTTTTTGGGTTGCTTAAGTTGTACTTATTACCAACCTGATTTGTTAGTAGCATGTTGAAAGAAGTTTCTATAAGGTACAAGAGGCAAAAGTCCTGTCTTGCCAGGCAGCCTGAGCCTCAGGGCTTCTCATTTCATGGACCTTTCCAAGGTCCCAGGAGAACCCTAGAAATTGGTTCACATGGCCATATGTTTTTGTATATTTCATTAAAGTAAGATATTTTAACCATAACCATTTAAAACCACTGTTTGTTTCCACTCAGACTTCCCCTGCATTCTCACTTTCCGTGTGTCATGGTGGTGATAATGGTGCCCTAAGAATTCCTTGGATCCAACTAAAGGAACGTTTATTTGGGAATATACTAAGTTTTAGTTTAAAAGGATATAATTACATGGCTCACATTTTTTATATATATGGCTAGGTTATTGTTAGTTGCCCAGTGTAGGATGGGTTCTAGAAATAGTTCTACAGTTCATAGCGTTGACTGCACAGCATGCCATCTTGTCACGAAGGGCTAGGTGGTATTGTGGTATGAATATGTCCCGTGGTGTCTGGCACAGGAAGTGTGGGAAAAGCAGGGGAGAACTGAATGGAGCCAGAAACTGGTCTGTGCAAAATCATTCCCAACATAAAATGTATAAAATTTGGTCTTTATCAACATGTAGGTAAAACAAAACTTCCTTCCCAGAGAGTATACAATTGCTCCATATTTTTTTTTTAATTCAGCATATTATGGGGGTACAGAGGTTTAGGTTACATATGTTGCCCTTACACCCCCTACCCCCTGAGTCCTAGTTTCAAGCATGTCCATCTCTCGGATGGTGTGCATTGCACTCTTTGTGTATGCATATACCAGTCCCCTCCTCCCCCTCTCCCCTCCCCGCTGCCTGACATCCAATAGATGTTATTCTTATATGTACACTTATGTGTTGATCAGTAAATACCAATTTGATGGTGAGTATATGTGCTGCTTGTTTTTCCATTCTTGGGATACTTCACTTAGTACAATGCATTCTAGCTCTATCCAGGAGTATACAGGAGGGGCTATATCACCATTATTTCTTAAAGGTGAATAGTACTACATGGTATACATATACCACATTTTATTAATCCACTTATGTATTGATGGATACTTGGCTTGTGTCCACATCTTTGCAATTGTGAATTGTGCTGCTATAAACATTCGGGTGCAGGTGTCTTTCTTATGGAGTATCATTTGATCTGTTGGGTAGATGCCCAGTAATGGGATTGCTGGATAGAATGGTACTTCTGATTGTATCTCTTTAAGGTATCTCCATATGGCTTTCCACAGAGGTTGCACTCGTTTGCAGTCCCACCAGCAGTGTATGAATGTTCCTATCTCTCCGCACACACGCCAACATTTATTGTTTTGGGACTTTTTGATAAAGGCTAGTCTCACTGGAGATAAGTGATATCTCATTGTGGTTTTGATTTGCATTTCCCTGATGATTAGAGATGTTGAGCATTTTTTTCATATGTTTTTGGGCCATTATTCTGTCTTCTTTTCAAAAGTTTCTGTTCATGTCCTTTGCCCACTTTTTGATAGGGTTGTTTGATTTTTTCTTGTTGATTTTTCTGAGTTCTAAGTAGATTCTAGTTATCAACCCTTTATTGGATTTGTAACATGCAAAAATTTTCTCCCATTCTGTAGGTTGTCTGATTGCTATGGTGACAGTTTCCTTGGCTGTGCAGAAGCTTTTTAATTTGATCAGCTCCCATTTACTTATTTTTGTTGTTTCTGTGATTGCCTTTGGAGTCTTCTTCATAAATTCTTTGCCTAGGCCGATGTCTAGAAGAGTATTTCCAACCTCTTCCTCTAGAATTCTAATAGTTTCACTCCTCAGGTTTAAATCTGTTACCCAGCGTGAGTTGATTTTTGTGAGGCGAAAGGTGTGGATCCTGGTTCAGTCTTCTACATGTGGCTATCCAGTTTTCCCAGCACCATTTATTGAACAAGAATTCTTTTCCCCAGTGTATGTTTTTGTCTGCTTTGTCAACGATCAGGTGGCTATATGAGGATGGTTTTATATCTGGGTTCTCGGTTCTGTTCCACTGGTCAATGGCTCTATTATTGTGCCAGTACCAAGCTGTTTTGATTACTACAGCCTTATAATAAAGTTTGAAGTCTGGTAAGTTGATACCTCCCGTTTTGTTTTTATTGCCTAGAATTCTTTTTGCTATGCGGGGTCTTCTCTGGTTCCATACGAAGCATAGAATTAATTTTTCTACATCTGTGAAGAATGATCTTGGTATTTTAATAGGGGTTGCATTGAATCTGTAGATCACTTTGGGTAGTATAGACATCTTAACAATGTTGATTCTGCCGACACACGAGCATGGTATGGTTTTCCACCTGTTTACGTCCTCTGCTATTTCCTTCCTCAATGTTTCATAGTTCTCCCTGTAGAGGTCTTTTACCTCCTTAGTTAAATATATTCCTAGATACTTTATTTTCTTTGTTGCTATTGTGAAGATAATTGAGTCTTTGATTAGGTTCTCGGTATGACTGCTATTGGTGTATATGAAAGCCTCTGATTTGTGTGTATTGATTTTATATCCTGAGACTTTACTGAATTCATTTATCAATTCCAGGAAATTCTTGGTTGAATATATGGGGTTTCCTAGATATAATATCATGTAATCAGCAACTAGTGAGAGTTTGATCTCTTCTGTTCCCATTTGTATGCCTTTAATCCCACTCTCTTGCCTGATTGCTGTGGCCAGAACTTCCAGCACTATGTTGAATAGAAGTGGAGATATTGGGCAACCTTGTCTGGTTCCAGTTCTAAGTGGGAATACTTTCAATTTTTCCCCATTCAGTATGATGTTGGCTGTGGGTTTGTCATAAATGGCTTGTATCAATTTTAGGTAAGCCCAATCTATGCCTATTTTGTTAAGCGTTCTTATGATAAAAGGGTGTTGAATTTTGTCAAATGCTTTTTCTGCATCTTTTGAGAGAATCATATGGGTTTTGTTTTTGCTTCTGTTTATGTGGTGAATTACATTTATAGATTTGCATATGTTGAACCATCCCTGCATCTCTGGAATGAAGCCCACTTGGTCATGATGGATTATTTTCTCAATAAGCACCTGGATTCGGTTAGCTAAAATTTTGTTGAGAATTTTTGCATCTATATTCATCAGGGATATTTGTCTGTAGTTTTCCTTTTTTGTTGTGTCCTTTCCTGGTTTTGGTATAAGGGTTATGTTGGCTTCATAAAATGTGTTGGGGAGGAATCGATCCTTCTTGATGCTGTGGAATAATTTCTGCAGGATAGGCAACAGTTCTTTGTAGGTGTGGCAAAATTCGGGTGTGAAACCATCTGGTCCGGGACTTTTTTTTTGGAATGTTTTTCATTGCTGCTTCAATTTCAGTCCTTGATATTGATCTGCTCAGGAATTCTATTTCTTCCTGGTTAAGCCTAGGGAGGCTGTGTGTTTCTAAAAATTTTTCCTTTTCCTCCACATTCTCCAGTGTGTGTGCATAAAGGTTTTTGTAATATTCATAAATTATATCTTGAATCTCCATGGCATCAGTTGTAACTTCTCCTTTTTCTTCCTGATGGAGCATATTAGGGACTTTTCTTTTCTGTTTTTTGTTAGTTTAGCCAAAGGTGTGTCAATTTTGTTTAATTTTTCACAGAACCAGCTTTTTGTTTTATTAATCTTCTGTATAGTTTCCCTGTTGTCAATTTCATTTAGTTCTGATTTGATCTTATTAATTTCCCTTCTTCTGCTGGGTTTGGGGTTGGTCTATTCTTCTTTTTCCAGTTCATTGAATCGATTCATTAGGTTGTCTATTTGTGATCTTTTTGACTTTCGGATATAGGTATTTATGGAAATGAACTTTCCTCTCAGGACTGCTTTGGCTGCTTCCTACAGATTTTGATAACTTGTGTCACCTTTGTCATTTAGTTCAAAGAATCTTTTGATTTCCATCTTTACTTCCTCATTTATGAAAGAATCATTCAGCAGAAAGTTGTTTAATTTCCATGACTGTGTAGAGATGAGAGTTTCTGTTGGGGTTGATTTCTGTTTTTATTCCTCTGTGGTCTGAGAAGATGCATGGTATGATTTCTATTTTTTAAAATTTTTTGAAACATGCTGTGTCCTAGAATACGGTCAATGTTAGAGAATGTCCCATGAGCTGATGAGAAGAACAAGTATTCAGTGGTTTTTGGGTAGAATGTCCTGTAAATGCCAGCCAAGCCCATTTGTTCTAGAGTTCTGTTTAAGTCCATTATTTCTTTGTTAACATTCTCTTTGGAGGATCGGTCCTCTGCTGTCAGTGGGGTGCTGAAGTCTCTGATTATTATGGTGTTGCTGTCTATCAATTTGTTTAGATCAAGTAGAGTTTGCTTTATGAATCTGGGTGCACCTAAGTTGGGTGCATACATATTTAAAATTGTTATGTCTTCTTGTTGAACTGTACCCTTCGCCATTATATAGAGACCCCCTTTGTCTTTTATTACTTTTGTTGATTTAAAAACCAAGTTATCTGAGATCAAAACTGCCACACCAGCCTTCTTTTGGCTTCCATTTGCTTGAAATATTGATTTCCACCTCTTTACTTTGAGTCTAAATGCATCCTTGCAGGTTAGATGCATTTCCTGGAGACAGCAGATGCTTGGCTTGTTTTTTTTTTTTTTTTATCCATTTGGCCAGCCTATGTCTCTTGAGAGGGGAGTTCAAACCATTCACATTTATTGAACCGATAAGTGGAGTGAATTACTGTTCATTCTGTTGTGTTGCATTTGTTGCTTTGTTTTCTCTCTTGAGCCATTGTGGAATCTAGCCTTTGATCTTTAACTTTTGAGTGGTTTCACATTTGAGAATGTTTATTGTGCTGATCCTTGTGTAATTCTGTTTTGAGTACTTCTTGGAGAGTTGGTCTTGTCTTGGTGAATTCCCTCAGTCTTTGCTTATCTGAGAATGTCTTTATTTCTCCTTCATATATGAAATTTAGTTTAGCAGGGTACAAGATTCTAGGCTGGGCATTATTCTGTTTCAGAAGAGTGAGAATGGGGCCCCAGTCTCTTCTTGCTTATAGGGTTTCAATTGAGAAATCTGGTGTTAGTCTGATGGGCTTTCCTTGGTATGTTACTTGTTTCTTTTGCCTTACAGCTCGTAGAGGGGCCTCTTTAGTGGCTATTTTGGTCAATCTGACGACTGCGTGATGTGGTGTCTTCCTATTTGCATTGAATCTCCCTGGGGTCCGTTGAGCTTCTTGTACCTGTATATCTAGGTTTTTAGCAAGGCCTGGAAAATTCTTCTCTGTTAATTCTTCAAATAGCTTATCCAGCCCTTGAGTGTTTTCTTCTTCACCTGCCAGAACCCCTATCACCCTCAGGTTCAGTTTTTTCACATAATCCCACATTTCTTGTAGGCTTATTTCTTTTCTCTTAATTTTCTGGTTGATCTTTGTGACTGACTTATTTGATTGGAAGGAGTTGTCTTCAATCTCTGAGATTCTTTCTTCTGTTTGATCTACCCTGTTCTTAAAGCTTTCCATGGTGTTTTGTAGTCCCCTGAAGAAGTCCTTCATTTCCAGGAGATCGGTTTGATTTTTCTTTAATATTTCAATTTGTTTAGTGAATTTTTCTTCCGAGTCCTGGATTCTTTTTGTGGTTTCTTTGTGTTGGTCCTCCATTTTTTCTTGCATATCATTCAGTTTTCTTATAATCCATGTTTGAAATTCTTCTTCTGTCATTTTAGTGTTCTGAGTTTGGTTAATGTCCATTGCTGGGGAGCTGTTGTTACTCTTTGGGGGTATGCTTTCTGTTTGAGTCTTTATACTTCCAGAGTTCTTTTGCTGTTTCCTTCCCATCTGGATCAGTTGTTCCTTCTTGCATTTAGGTTTTCGTTTGGATAATGACACGCCCTGTTTAGTCTCTGAACCACTAGGTGGTGTTTGTGGGTGAGATTCGATCACACCCTTTATGATGAATCAGTAGATGCAGTAAAAGCATGAGCAGGATGACCTCCCTGTCAGTAGGTTGCACTTGCAGGGAGGAGCGTGCTGTTTTGGGGTCCTGTAGCTAGCTCTTGCTCCTCTAAAGAGGCCCTCTTGTGCCTTGGGTGATGGGTGGGGCCCTGGGATTTCCAGGTGTGTCCTTGTTCTCCACTTCAGTGGGGGCAGGACTGGAAGTGAGTCTGGGTAAGACTGGGTTGGGTAAGCCTGCTCTCAGGCTCCACAACTGCTGTTAGCAGGGGTTAAAGTTCTGCTCTTTGTTTCTGTGCAAAGCTGCCGGGAGGGGCTGAAATGGCTCGACTCAGCTGAAATCTGGGCTTGGGGGGTGGGGCTGTCCAAGACCCACACTCTGGAGCAGGTCTCGTTCCCCTCCATTCTCCCCCTCTCCATGGCCTCTCCCAGGCCTCTGCCAGCAAGCGGGACCTCAAGCCGATGGATCTCCCCTGGCTGTGACATGGGCCAGGAGGTTCCCTACCCAGGATCGTAGCCTGAGCTGGGTGCGCAGCCCTCTTTTGGTAGGATTGCTGCTGCTCAGGCATGCTGATCTGCCCCTGAAGGCACACACTCCTCGGTAGGCTCTTTCACAGATCTCTCCTCCATGCCCCAGGGCAGTGCGATTGTGACCTGGGTGTATGGGGTCTGGTCTGCAGTCCTGTCCCCTGGGCCCTGGAGATCGATCTCTGACCCTGCCAGGGAGAGGGGTGCTGGTCTTGAATCACCTACAGGGTGCCCAAGATAGATTGATTTCACTCCACCTTGGGATTTGCCCCGCTCTCCTGGAGTTCCCAGGCAAGCAGCACCTGTGAGGGCTGGCGGGTAGGGAGCTCACAGTCTGAGTACCCTTCAGTCTGCTGTACAGCCCCAAAAGGAAAAGTCCTGTTCCTTGGAGATGCCTCCATGTGACAGTTAAATTGTCTCTCTGGGCACCCCCAGGTAGGGAGGGGGAAGGAGAGAATGGAGCACTATGGCGTCTGCCAACAGGCTTGGGTCTGCACCTGGGGAGGTGCCCCGAGGTGGCTGGGAACCTGGCGCCGTGTCTGCAAGAGGCCACTGCTCACTGGTGGCAGCTGTCTCTGGGCTGGTGTTGGCAGGTCTCTCCAACTGCTCAGGAGCCCACCAACAGTCCAAGATGCAAGGGAGGGGGAAGTTAGCCGCTCCACCTACCCTTGTCGCTGATCTCCAGGCCTCTGGGGACCTTTCTCCTTCCAGTTCTCCTCTGCAACGTCTTCCCATGGAGTCTCCTGTAGTTTCAGGCACCCTTCCTTCCAACCCTCACCCGATCTATGTTTCTCTGCTAGTTTATTTTGTTCTCTTTCTTCTAAAATTTGTCTTTTTTGCAGAGACACTCTGACTGGCGGCTTTTCTCGTCCTCCATCTTGGCTCCTCCCCCTGTTCCATATTTTTGATAGAAATTATTCAAAATATAATATACTGGAATTACTGTGTGCATAAGGCATAGAGTCAAACCTGTACTAAAAATAGTGCATACTTCTGTGTGTGGTGTCACATGTTTTAGGGATCCCATCAATTGATAATAATTTTTTTTAAAAGAACTATATTTTGATTAACTGTGCTGAATGAAAGATTGAGTCATCTCTGTATTCTCTAAATAGACAAAAATATCATAAAATATCTGTCATATGAAAAATCAATCAAACAACATGCAGTCAAAAATGCAGGAAACATATTATAGTGGTGTAAAAAGGAGTTCATGAAAATATTGCTATTTTTCAAGACTTTTGTATGATTTTAATTTGTCTCCTTGTGATAGGCTGAATAATGGTCCCCAAAGATATCTGGGTTTGGATATCTGAAATCTGTGAATCTTACTTGAAATGGCAAAGGAGATTTTGCAGATGCAATTAAGAATTTTTGGATGGTGAGAGGATTCTGCACTATCCAGGTGAGACCTAAATGAAATCACACCTGTCTTTAAAAGAGAGAGGCAGAGTGAGATGAGACACAGAAAGAAAAAAGAACGTGATGACTCACATTTTGTTATGCTGCTGGCTTTGAGGATGAAGGCAGGGGCCACAGCCAAAGAATGCAAACAATGCAGTTCTAGTAGCTCAGAAAAGTAAGAAATAGAATTTCCCTTAGGTCTTCCAGAAGGATCATGGCCCTGCTTGATATCTTGACTTGGGTGTGAAACTGATTTTGGACTTCCGGCCTCAGAACTGTAAGAGAATAATTTTACATTGTTTTAAGCCGCTAAATTTGAAGTAATTTGCTACAACAGCAATTGAATACTATTAATAATATACTCTTTTAAAAGATTTTTGTAATGCCTTCTGATTTAATTTTCTATTTCAAAATAAATATTTACATTTTTTAAGTTTACATTATGAATATTCCATACTTTTACTAAAAATGGCTTCACAAATTGTTAGAAGTTTCTGATCTCACCAAAGCTGCCTCCAATCCTGGGTAAAGTTGTACAGGTACTTTGAGACCATCTATCCATATTCATCAATGGTGCTAATAAAGCCATTAATATAAATAAAAGTGCCGAGTGCCTTTTTAATGCCAGGTACTATGCTAGTCATGATTAGGAGCAATGCAGTCATAACTCATGATTGAATGTCTATTGTGATACGTCCTGTAGAGGATACTAGGGCCACAACTTGAGTTGATAAGTAAGTGATTGTGGCATTTGGTGGCCCTATACTGTCTTGGGCAAGCTATTTAATTATTTTCAGATTGATTTCTTTCAACATGAAAGTGAAAAAATTAAATGAAAAGGAATTACCATTCTACCTTCTGTCATGTTAGTAAATATTTCTTTGTTACTTTTAGACTCCTGAAAATACAAATGTGTAAAAAAGATAATGTAATATTAATAATTGTTTAGAGAAAGTTATTTTAAACCTACATATCATTTTATTCCTTGTAGAATATCAGACAAATTAAAAAATATAATATTTATAAAACAATCTGAATTCTTAAAAAGGTAGAATTCAATATTAACAAGATATTTTATAGATGGAGGAAGATATGAAAAATGCACTTATTTCTAAGGAGAGACTAAGACTGTTATTTTCTGTTCCCCTGCTATGCATTTAATTCTTTGTTAAAATAAGATATTCCATTTTTAAAAAGACAAGTCTACTCATCTTTGTGGAAAGATATGTCATATTCTATATTTTTCATTCTCTTGTTCTCGATTCCTTTCTCTCTCTCTCTCTCTCTCTCTCTCTCTCTCTCTCTCTCTCTCTCTCTCTCTCTCTCTCTCTCTCCTATTCTGGGAAATGTAGAAGCAGGACCACTCATAAGAGTTATGCACAATGGCACAATTTCGAGTGGTCACTGTTCAGAATTTCTATTTTATCATGTAATTAGGGCCACTTGACATTTTCTTGCCATGAAAAAGAAAGGAAATAAATTAAAGCTAATGACACTAAAGGAGAATGATGTTTCTCAAATTAGCTCTTAATTTCTCCTTTATCAGAAGCACATACAATAAACAAGCTTAAATAAGTTCCAATATGATTGCTTTATCTGATGTTTCACTTCCCAGGAGTAGTAATAGCAAAAGTGTGATTCGACGATTAAAAAAACAAAGTTAAGAAAGTTTATTGCTATATACATATACAAGCATATATAAAACGTGTGTTTGTGTATATGTATATACATCATATGCACATATATTCCTACACACACAGGTATACAATTAATATAGAAAATATAATCTCTCTCTCTTAAGGGAAGAGCTGTTGCTATATTAACTCCGGCACCTCCTTTCTTATTTTCAATTTTTATAAATATCCCAAAGTCCGAATTCATATAAAATATTAGGTTATTTTTTTAATTTTACAAATTTTGTGAAGGTATTAAGGGTAAGATCAACATGCTTTTGCTTTGTAACAGGAAAATATCTGCTGATTTAAAGAACTGAAAACATTACCTTTTGTTTAGCATTTTATGGGCATTTCAACTGTCGAACTATGGTAGGTTAGTTAAAACAAGTAGTTTTAACTAATTTTAAATTAAATTAAATTGAAAACTTTAAGAGATTATGGTAATGTGTCATTTTTCATGTTAGGTGATATTTAATAGGAACTCTTAACAAAATATATGTTTCACTGATGGTTTTTAAAATAGACCTGAAGTAGGGTAAACTTATGTTTCTTTTCTATACTGAACTCATGCAAATTGCACAAGTATTAAAAGCACAATAAAGCCTAAGAAAGAGTCGCATATTATTAAAGAACAAATTAAATGTAGATTTGCTTTAAAAGATTTTGTTGAGAGAATTGATGTGTGTGTGTATGGTGAGTGTGTGTATAAGCTTGAGATATTAAATAATGGAAGGGGAATTTTCTCTTTTTTTAAAAAAATGTATTTCAATGGTATTTGAGATCTAAGTATGAAAAATAAAGTAATAAAATACTTAGAGGACATCATCTTTGTGTTGTTAGAATAAGCAGATATTTTATAAACAGGTCACAAAACTTTAGCCATATAAGAAAATTATATAAACCAGACTATACTAAATATAAGAACGTCTGTTATTCAAAGTATTCCATCATATGGACATAAGGGTAACTCAGGAATGAGAGTGTTTCATAAGACATGTAACTGCTAAAGGATGTAAATCTAAATTATATAAGGACATCTTAGAAGTCATTAAGAAAAAGACAATTGAATAGAAAAATGAAAAAAAATTCTTGACCAGGCACTTCACAAAAGAAAAATCAAACTTGCCAATAAACTTCAGAAAGGATGCTGAGATTCATTAGTTATTATGGAAGTGCAAATTAAAAACAAAATGCAGTTTCACTGCACACTCACCAGAATAGCTAAAATTACAAAGATACAAAGTATCAAGTGTTTGGTGAAGATGTGGAACAAGTTACCCTATGGAAGTGTAACGAAGTAAAATAATTCAGAACATTTTGGGAGTTTCTTATAAATTTAAACATACCTCTACCATATTATACAGCAATTGAACTTCTAGTTATATTTCTAACAGAAGGGTACCCAAATAGTCACCAAAAGAATATAGAATCTTCATAGTAACATTAATCCAAATAGCAAAAATCTGGAAACCACCAAAATAAATAATCTAGAGTAGAATGGAATACTATCCAGCAATGAGAATACATGATCTAAAAACAATATGAATGAATTTCACAAATGTAATTTCTCACAAAAGAAGCCAAACACGAATGAGCATTATTGCATTGAAACTAAATACAAGTGCAAGTGAAACCGATGTATGGCATTAGAAATCCAGCTGGGAGAGGTGGAGGTGGGATGGGAATCTGAGGTGGGTTCTTAATCTATGTCTGGTTACAACTGGCAAATTTGATTTGTAAAAGTTCATTAGGATTTATACCTATATGCACTTTATTATACATATGTTTTACTTCAATAAAAGTATTTCTATCTCTTAAGTCAATTCCTATTTCCAGTGAAATGTGAGACAATAAAAACCTTTTAAGATTTAAAGCCTGGTTTTTGTCATTGCTCCCTGCTGTTATTTTCTCTTTAGTTCACTTATGTGGAGATAGTCTTATTTATTTGAGTCTGCCAAGTACTTTAGTGATACAATCCAAAAAGTTCAATCCAGATAAAGGATTTCAAAGTTGAAGAAAGAAAACTTCTAAATTAATGACTCTTCCCACAAGATTCCATCCTATACTAAAGTTAAGAGTTGATTTTTCTGTTTTTTACTGTAAAGCAACAAATGGTGAGAGCCTCCTACATATAAATTAAAAATTACCAACTGAGAATGTCAGACTTGAAATTACTTAAAGAGATTAGATCGTCAGTTTTAATATGCCTCCTTCTGTTTTTTTGTGTTTGTTTCTCCCTTCACCTTGGTAAATGTGTATTGTTGTGAAACAAGTGCTGAGCTCAGGAAACCAACCCCTTGAAGAATATTGCCTAACTTCTCACAAATAATTTCTGACACTGTTTTCTGGTCTAGTTATTCTGAAAATATCTAGGTATGTTTTGAATTGCATATTATTTAAATTTTTGGAAAAGAGTCTAATTATACAGGTAGGGCATGCAGAAGGTCATAAACATCCTATTACATCTCCATTTATACGTTTTTCTTTTTTATGTTCTACAAAGTTCCGAATTCTTACACGAGGTAAAATTCTCATCTATATTAAAGCACCAGAGAAAAATGCATTAGTTACCTAAGAGGAACAATGTGTATCCCTGCTCGGTAACTCAGCGTCCAGATGCTTTGCCTTGCCCTGCTCATCTTCCCAACTTGATCCATATGAAAACTGTCTCCATCCTCCCAGGCCGGCCCAGCTGGATTTGGGGGAATTGCTGTATTTCTAGATGTAACAGGAGCAGCTTGGCTCTGTCTTTGGACTTAAACACTCGTGACACTCTTTGGCCTTAATTTCTGATGACAACCAGGTGGCCTGAGAGGTTAATGTACCTACACAAGTGCCTAAATGGCTCAGAAGCTAGAATGACAGGAGTCATAGCACTTTATTATTTCTATCCCCACCTTCACCTCAGTGCTGGTCATTTCCACTGGAGATTTAGAAGCTGAATAACACAATTTGCTGAAAAAAGACTTCCAGCGAGTGAAATAAACTCTGCCTTGAAAGTATTTGGACATTGTGAACAGTTAGCTATATTTTGTTTTTTAATTGTAGAATGTCATTAGAAAGTGCACATGATTTTTGTTCCTAAGTTATTTTTCATTTTATTCTGCTTTAAGATTTCACCCTTTTCGATGTTATTGGCCCTTTTGCTAGATGTGTTATGCCCTCTTGCCCTGCCTCCCAAAAGCCCTGTGACAGTTCCGCCCAAGTCCACAGCAGACCCATAATGAGCAACACTGATTTGATGTTCATTTACTCCTTCAATCTGAGTCAGTTTCTGACATCCAGGCACACAAAACAAGTGAGATTCTGGAGCCTGGTACATTCAATCTTATAATTCAATCCAGCACACCAAAGAAAACATAATAGCTATCCTTGCCTAAGGCTAGAAGAAGAGGTGGCATTTTCTGAATTTATGTGCGGAGACTCAGATCTGGAAAGAAGAAATTCTTCAGACATTTTTATCATTCTTTCATGCATCTCCTCCCTTTGAAGCATTAGTCTCTTGATGTAGTATATTTTTTTGCCATGTTCTTCTTCAAGTCTTTCTTTGCTTGTTAATATCAGATTTTTGGTCAGAAGCATCAAAACTTGCTACTTTGACGCCCCCTCCGTTTAACCTTTTGTGATATGAAAGCACGTGTAAAGACTCACACCAAGTGACTCAAATTTATCCTTTTATCTTAAGAAAATAATCTACACTCTAAAGAGTCACCGATAAATCCTGATGCATGGACAGTGCTCTTTAGTTAACAGTGGGCTTTTACATACATCTCATTTTCATTTTTATTCCCATAAAAATTCTGGGATTTTTTTCCCAGCACAGTGGTGATTATATTTTCAGTGAAAGAAACAACATAATTGAAGTGCTCCCTCATCCACCTTTGAATCCAATGGATGTTATTACATTAATAATATTTATACCATACTATTACAGAATAGTTTGCACAGCTAACTGGCCCATGTTGTGAGTTTCTTAAGGGATTGGATTGTGTTTGTTGGGAGTCAGCCTAGCATATGGCACATAAAATGTGTTTACAAATGAGTTCTAACTATAACAAACAAAGTTGGTTAAAGGTATCCACTACCAAGTGGCAGAAGTATTATTTGAATTGGGTCATCCATCTGGAAGTTCTGAGCTCTTTACTGAAAGGTGTTGCTGCCCAATCTTAGAAATAGGCAACAAGCCGGTTAGTTAAGGCCTCTGCCTTAAAATACAAATGTTTTACAAAATCTACATAGCCAAGTGGCAATAGCAATGCGATAAAAAGCAGGAGGTTCCTTGTAAAAATTTACATTTTGTCATGATTTTTCACTTCCCAGTTGAGCAGGTTACCCACCCACTTCACCATTATCATTTGTCTTAGTGGAAAACACTCAAAACTCTTCCTATTGCTATTGCCTTTACACATTTGAGCCACATTGTATTTTAACTTTTCAGGAAATATGTCTAGACAAAGTACTGTTTTTATTATTACAAATGAAAAATGAATACGAGGTGACTTGTAAGAATTTGGGGGTGAAAGTTTGCATGAATCGGAGGTGCTCAAAGTGAATTCAGAAATAAGTGCCTTAATAATGCCTATTTGTGAAAATAATTCAGTGGGCAAACTAATTTTCTCTCCCAATAAAGTAAAAAAGAAAGAAAACGAGGTAAAACAATTGTTGACTAGCTTGAAAGAATAAAGTGTTGGTTGAATGAACTTTGAGATTAATATTGAATTCATAAGAATTACAAATTATTTTTTTCTACATTCAAAGCAAGAGTGGAATCAAAGAGACATAGCTTTTCTTTGTAATTCATAAACTTTTGGAACACTGATTTTTAAAACTGAATGTAGTTTGGAGTGGTATTGTAGCATCACATATATGCATTTTATCCAGGAAGTCTTTTGGTGCTTGTTCAAGGCATCCAGATCCTTATGTTTTAAAAAAGTCCTGAAATCCACAAGTCATACCACAGAAAGTGCAAATGAGTGGAACCAAAGGACATTATATTTGAAATGTGAATCTAATATATTTCATTTGGGGCTGGAGGAGAAACTGTCCAACCAAGGCTATAGGCTGTTTTTGGTATTTTTATAACCGTAGGGCTGATGCAAACCTCGCAAAGTCATTTGGTTGAGTCCTCTGCCTGGAAGCAGAAGTACCGCATTGAAGCAGATGTGAATCAATAATGTTTGTTAAGGCTTCCAGAGAAGAGCAGCCCAAGCCTCCTTCATAACCTTTGAATATTTTTCTTGTGGCTATTTAAAATGGTTGAAATAAATACATACGGTCTTCTGAAGCCTTAAGGTTGCTTTAGAAGAAGTAAACGACAAATTTGTGAAACAGAAAAGACCCCCTTTAAGGGGATCTTTGATCATAGCTCTAGAGATTAAAGTCTTCAACTAGGAGAGCAGCATACAAATGAAACACCAAAATAATTACCATAGTTAAATATAAGCTGCTACTACAATGTTTCTAACAAAATAGTTTATTGCTTTAGTAAGCGACACCTACTGTCCATGCTTGGTAGAAAAGATATAATGGGTATAACTGTGTTGATTTTTAGGCTGAGGAGTCCATTGAAAGAAAATAAGGCTCCTCATTCTTTACTTCAGTGAAACTCTTTTCCATGTCAGGTAGGTCATAGAGGAAAACTGCTTATCCAAACATGGTAACATGTTTTTTAAATCACAAATAGTTTATGATCGCTATTTAGAAAAGCCTGTAACCTGTGAGCATATTTAGGGAGCTCAGATTTACACTAAGTTTTAATGAATAATGAGTTATTCTGAGACCCTGAGCTAAGAATATGTTTATTCCCAATATGTCACACATATTTCCTAATTTCAAAAGTCAGTTTTTAGTTTGCTTTTGAAGTGTGCCACCATTGTTCTTATTTTGATTCCATTTCTACTCCTCCCTTCTTCCTCTCCCTTTCCCACAACACACACAAATGTAGAGACTTATTATATTTTATGGCATACTTATTTGCCAGATGAATGATGTAGTAAATGGATTGTGTAATTTAAATGTGTTAAATTCTGCAGCATTTTTTTATAACAGTCTCTATGATGTTTGAAACCATCCGTGTGACAGGCTTACTTCAGATACAGCACATCCACAGATTTAGTATGCAGGATTCTATAATGCAGTCAACGTTTACAAATATTTTCA
>RJWJ010006100.1:0-64293 GCA_004363605.1 Indri indri
TCACACACGAAGTTGAATTGTGCGAGCGACAGAATCCCAATGTGTTGAACCCCCAGCCTCGCCACATTTCTCACGTGTAACGTGAGCAGTGGTTGGGGAGGATTGGGACCTGGAACCTGGAATGGGGACATCTTGTTGGCTTCGATTGAAGCTGAGATTCGGGAAGCCGCCACTCCCTCTGAGCCTCCCTTGCCAGTGGAAGTGGCTTGACCTCTTGTGTCTGTTTCTGGGGGACTGGTGTTCCTTTGCTGGAGAACTGTCACAACTTTGCCAGGGCAGGAGCCTCGTAAGGGGACACGCGTTACCCATGAGACCCTCCATGACTACAACCTGTTGCCATCAGACCCGTAAGTCAGGGGCAATCTCACTGTGCTCCAGGTGCACAGTAATGGAGGGAGGGCATCTCACGCCTGCCCCTATATAGCACCAGGTCCACACTTGCTTTCATGGCGTGACTAGTTTGTAATTCTGCTTGCCTGTTTTTCTCTCCCAAATAGGGAATCACGCATAGATCATTTCACGTTTCCTGAGTGCAAAAGCCAGAGGTTTTCTAATCCCAAACTCAGCCTGGCAGGGCAAGGTAGCATAGTGGAGCGGTAGAAAGAACGTCTCACGATGTTCCCTAGTAAGTCAGGCCATCCCAAGGTGTTCTAGCTCGGGTGTGTATGCCATGCTGGGAGAACTCAGCCCGGAGACCTCAGTTGCTTTGGAGCTCTGAGCGTGACGTATTCACTGCTCTCCATGGCTTCCCTTTCGCTTTCAGAGTCCAGCAGGGCACACTCCACCCCCACCCCACCTGCAGCTCCATCCCCTTCTCCACCCGCCTCGGGCGTCCCTTCGCTCTGGCCATACCTGTGCCCTCCACCGTCGTTCAGCCCGCAGTTAGGAGCAGTGCCCGCGAGGTAGCGCCTGAGTGGCTCGGCTCCCCAGGGGCACAAGGACCTCACTGCCTGTTCAGCTTAAGCCCCTTCCCGCGGGGCGCGCTCCTCGGCGCGCGGGCGACGCTGATTGGCTGTGGTTCAGCGAGTGACGGGACAAAACCCTATGACGTGACCCGGCCGCTGCCCGCGTTGTGGTTAGGTCCCAGTCGCCGGCAGGCGGGCGGCGCAGTAGGCGCGGGCAGGAGCGAGGCGGCTGGGGCGGGACAGGCGAGCCGCCGGCGCTGCAGAGGAGGAGGAGGGCTGGCAAGGGAGAGGAAAGTCGGGTCGGAGTCGCTGCCAACCCCACTATAATCCCAGTGATGCTGGGAAGGAGCGTGCAGAGGGGCCAATGGGGTGGGACAGCAGGTATCCGCAGCCCAGGGCGTGGCTGCGAAGTAGGAACCTGTGAGGTAGGCAGGGTAGGCCTAAATGGGGACATTTTGACAGCATTTCTGAAATTCTCACCACAACCCTGTTAGATAGTATCACCGTCATTCCCTTTTGCAGATGAAAAAACTGAGGCAAAAAGCATTCCCTGGTTACCTAAGACCCCACTGCCAACAAGTAGCACGTTTGGGGATTAAAGCCAGGCATGGGACACCACCTGGACACCTGAGTCCCTGCTGGGTGGCTTTTCCATGGGAGGGATCAGAGCAGTAGGTAGATGTTAGTAAGTCTCAGGGGCGAGGAGGCTGGCCCCAGAGGCCAGGGTCCATGGCATCCTTCAGGGAGCGTCCATGAGTATTCTTACAAGTTTGCAATGTCCCTGCCCGCATCACTGTAGTGTTGGCTACTTAGAAGTTACAGCCAGGCCAAGCTGGCAAGAGGGCTCCCTCTTCTCTGGTGATCATGGCTCCTGTGCCCCATTACTTTTAACTGTCCTACTGTTTCTGCCCAGAACCTTCCAGGGGCCCGAGTTGAGGCTTTTGGGCTCTTTCCTGCATTTTCAGATCGCACTTTAATCATGGATATTTGTTGCTACATTTAGGCTGCCACAACGCATTTGTGAGCACTGTTTCTGTTGTAGGTATCACCAAATTTGGCATTTTACATCTGAATACAAGCAAGCACAGCCACCCATGTTCTGGTTAGTCTGTTAATAATGGCTTCTCTTACAGTACATGACGCTTTACTGATTACAGATCACCTTCAGTCATTGTCTTATTTACTCCTCACAGAACTTTATTTAAACACCCCCACAGGCACTCAAAAGGGTAAACAGAATTGCCGTATGACCCAAGACAAGTGAAAATCTACATCTACCCCACGAACTTGTATATATGAATATTCACAACAGCACTATTCACAAGAGACAAAGCGGCAACAACCCAAATGTTCATCAACTGATGAACAGCTAAAATGTGCTAGATCCATACGATGGAATATTATGTGGCCAGAAAAAGAAATGAGGTTCTGACACATGCTACATAGGTGAACTTCAAATGCACTCTGCTAAGTGGTATGAGTCCCTTTACATGAACTATGCTGAGGAGGTAAATCCATAGGGACTGAAAATAGACAAGTGAGTGCCAGGGGCTTGAAGCGGGGAGGGAGAATGAGCAGTGACTAACAGGCATGGGGTTTCTTTTTGGGGTGATAAAAATGTTCTAAAATTGAATGTGGTGACAGTTGCACTACTAAAGACCACTGAATTGTACACTTTAAATGAGTGAATTGTATAGAGTGTGGGAAACTGATTACCTCAAAATAAATTTTTTGCTTATTTACATTTTCCCAATTTTCTACACTCAGTATCAACTATTTTTACAAAGTAATTTTTGAAATCTTATGAAATAAGCAGAGCAATTATGCTCATTTTACAGGCCAGGACACCAGTAACTTAAATAGGGCAGGAGTAGAATAGGTAGGCCCTGAGGATTCCCAAGTCCCAGGCTAGTTCTTTCATCTCTATACCACACTCTCTAGAATAATTTCTGAGACAAACTGGTCATGGATCCAAAGAACCCCGATGACCACTTAATTAAGGTAATAAAAAGGAATGTGACATACCAGATACATCTAGTATAATTTTCTTTTTTGAGACAGAGTCTCACTCTGTCGCCTGGGCCACAGTGCCATGGCATCAGCCTAGCTCACCGCAACCTTAAACTCCTGGGCTCAAGCGATCCTCCTGCCTCAGCCCCCACCCCAGTAGCTGGGACTATAGGCGCATGGGCCACAATGCCTGGCTAATTTTTTCTATTTTTGGTAGAAACGGGGTCTTGCTCTTGCTTAGGCTGGTCTTGAACTCCCGACCTCAAGCATTCCTCCCGCCTCGGCCTCCCAGAGGGCTAGGATTACAGGTGTGAGTTACCGTGCCCGGCCTCCAGTGCAATTCTAAATTTAGTTTTGAAGCTCAGGTCCACCTTTAGCTGGCTAGTACTTTCCTTGTATTCCAGCCACAGGATTTATGTGCTCAGATGACAAGGAAGGAATTGGCTCGGGGTTAGCTTTTCAGGCCATATGCTGTTGTCTAGTGAGTGGTCCCTCTGCAGCCCATTATCCTTTTCCAGGTTTACTGCTGGGGCCGTGGCTCTCTCCTTCTGGTTTAGATAGGAGCTCCTTCCCTGTTTCAGACTTTACCACAGAGAAACTGAATTGCACAGAAGGCACAGACTGAATAAAGTAGCTGGTTTTGAGATGCTTTATTAACATTGAACAGTACAGCATGGAGACTACAACTAGTTGTGCTCTCATCTCTTCGCAGAACGGTCACCACAGGCAGCACAGGATATCGTAACAGCTTTCACTGCTGCCTCACAGCCTCCAAACCGTGGAGGGGAGATGAGGGCAAACATCGAAGGAAATTCCAGGGCAACTGCAGTCACACATTACCCAGGAAGCTGCAGGTAGGAAGGCAGTGCATGGAATCTCAAACTGGGAACAGCAGTATGTATCATGGCGCTATAGTGCTGTAAAACCTGGGCTAGCGAAGCCCATGATTCAAGTTACGTTTTCTCTGCTTGTAAGGGAAACACACATTTAAGAAACTGGTACTCTACACATTGATCCCCAACCCAGCTATCTGTACTCTCGTCAGAAAATTTAGCATCAGGTGCTTGCTTTGTTACCTATTTTGTCAAAATCTTATTACTCACTTTGATGATAAAAAAAAGATAACATTTGAATATGCAGTTACAGTTTAAAAGAAAAGTAGTTAACTTGAATTTCTGAATTAGGAATGAAGAAAGGTGTTACCTGGCTTTGCTTTTAAAAAGAACAAAACAGTATGTGTTTTAAAACGATGGTTTTGGAACAAGCATAGATGTAAGATAAACATTTTAGTTCATTAAAATGCATTTTACGGCCGCAATAATGTGTCTGGCACTGATCCCAAACATATCCAGCAGCTCATTGGGCTTCCCATTCCGAGGCACTCCCGACACGGCCAGCTGATGAACCAGGATGTCAGGCTCCATGGAGACAGCAGCACAGACAGCTTCCCCAATGCCGCCTGGGGAAGCAAGAGACACTGGGATCTTTTCTGGAAGTGGCTAGTTAGCCTTAAAGCCCCATCATATAGAGGCTTTTGAATTTGCTGGTTCCCAGGGGAAAATTTTTTCACTAGTCATTGATTCACGTGAACAGTCATTCTCAGACTGGCCCGAAGAGTTCTTATTCTAAAGTGCAAGTCTCCAAATTGCTCCCACCCCCACCTACAGCAGGCACTGCTCTCAACCTGGGCCCCACGGATGGAGAGTTGAGATTCTCAAAGCAGTCAGGGACCAGAAAAGGATTAACACACTGACTGCCACATTAGAAAAAAATTTTTTTCCTTGGGGCCATGGTGTTTATTATGAAAAGAGAATAAAAATTTTGAAAACAAAACGATCCTTTCTACTTTAATGAAAAAATGTCATTTTTTAGTTTTGTGTGTGTGAATTATATGCAACTTGAAAAACAGTTCTTGAGGTTCCCAAGGTGAAGAGATGTGTGAGTTACATATACTTCACAAGGCCCCATGCTCAAAACTAGCGTGTTAAATACAACTCACATGGCAATTAATGTGTTAAAACCAACAAATGAACTGTGCAGAAGAGAGTCACCAGCAGGCCTGAGGCTGCTGGCTCACAAGGTTGGCCCTTGGCTGGTGCAAGTTCCCTCCACTGCTGTGACACTTTCCCTGATGAGGGTGGGCCCTGCACCTGGAATGTTTGTACAAACAATGTGGTTTATGCCAAGCACCTGCTTTCTTGCTACGAGTTGGGAATTTTTGGTACGTGCCTGGCCGAAGTTGCCAACATGACCAGACCCTGATAAAAACCTGGGGTGCTGAGTGTCTAGTGGGCATCCCCGGGCAAAAACACAGTCTATGTGGGATGTGTTTTTGTTGTGCCCCTCATGCAGGAGGGGGAGGGAGGGGGGAAGCCTAAGGCAGTTCTTCTCCAAACTCCACCCGAGGCTCCTGCCCTGGCAGGTCCCACATGCCCTTTCTCTGTGATCAACCTTAGCTGTGGAATGACTCTGTGCCAGGTCCTTTGAGTCCTTCCAGAGAATCACACACTGCCAGCACGGTCCTGGGGCCCCCAGGAAGAAGTTCCTTACTGCATCACACTGTCTGCCCTACTTAACTTTCCCAGGCCCAAGCATCACCCAGCTCCCTCTCCCTGGCATACTCTTTTTCTGTGTTTGCGGTGTTCTCTGCTTGTAAGGCACCATTCCCACTTTTTTGGTGGGGGAGAACTATTAATCATTGAAAACTCAAACTGTGAAGCTTTTCATGACTCTTTCCTACCCACAATGCTGACTTAGCCACTCCTCTGTGTTGCCACTGACCCCCTTGGTGACCAGGCACTGTGCACTCTGCCGGGGACACACAAATGTATATGAGCAGGGCTTCACATTTAGGGAACCAGTTCAGGCGGGTAAAGAGAGACCCCTAGATTGCTACTCCTGCAGAGAGCAATAATGAACGTATGCTGCCTGAGGGGTAGGGCCACCGCAGGTGATGCCCAAGAGAGCAGGGCACATCTCCAATCAAGGGAAACACCATTCCCAATGCCCACACACACCTTCTGGATAATGATCCTCCACTGTGATGACTCGGCCGCCTGTGGCTTTTGCATTGGAAATGATGGTGGCAGCATCCAGGGGTTTGATGGTAAACAGGTCCATGACACGGATAGAAATAGCTGGAGAACAGCAATAACTAGCTTGGTATATGATGCAAACTTAGAATAAAGAATATGTAGGGATAAAAATAAAAGGATCAATCGAGGCACACAAGGTAACTGAAGTCCGACCTCTCCCCAGCTTGAATTTTAATGTTCGGACATAACCAACTCACCTTGTTTAGAAAGATCATCGGCAGCTGCTAAGGCTTCGTGCAGAGTAACTCCAGCTCCAATAACTGTGACTTTGTCATTGTCACTGTGGCGGACGACCTGGTATAGCACCAGAACAAAATGCTGTGGTTACTACTGCTTCATACAGAGCGCATCTCAAAGAAGGCGACATGGCGCTCTGCTATGCTATTCTTCCCCAATCCTAACAATTTCACCCCTTAATAATTCACTATTAAAAATATCATGCCAGGTGCGGTGACTCATGCCTGTAATCCTAGCACTTTGGGAGGCCAAGGAGGGAAGATGGGAAGATCACTTGAACTCAGGAGTTAGAGGTTGCAGTGAGGTATGATCACACCACTGCACTCTAGCCTGAGTGACAGAGCAAATCCTGTCTCTGGAAAAAAAAAAAAAATCAGATGCATTTAAAAGCAAGGACACACTCTTTTTTTTTTTTTTTTTTTTTGAGACAGAGTCTCACTCTCTTGCCTGGGGCGAGTGCTGTGGCGTCAGCCTAGCTCACAGCAACCTCAAACTCCTGGGCTCAAGCAATCCTACTGTCTCAGCCTCCCGAGTAGCTGGGAATACAGGCATGCGCCACCATGCCCGGCTAATTTTTTCTCTATATATTTTCAGTCGTCCAGATAATTTCTTTCTATTTTGTTAGTAGAGACAGGGTCTCGCTCTTGCTCAGGCTGGTCTCGAACTCCTGAGCTCAGAACGATCCGCCCACCTCGGCCTCCCAGAGTGCTAGGATTACAGGCATGAGCCACCGCGCCTGGCCCGACACACTCTTTTTTATAAGCCCTATTTTACATCTGCTTTACAAATTCATCTACCTTTCCTCTTGGCTTTAGAACAAGTTCAAAATTAAATTCTTATATAATACAAACACAAAATGACACCCCCCCCCCTTTTTTTGAGACAGTCTCACTGTGTTGCTTGGGCTAGAGTGCCGTGGCGTCAGCCTAGCTCACAGCAACCTCAAACTCCTGGGCTCCAGTGATCCTACTGCCTCAGCCTCCTAGGTAGCTAGGACTACAGGCATGCGCCACCATGCCTGGCTCTTTTTTTCTATATTTTTAGTTGTCTAGCTAATTTCTTTGTATTTTTAGTAGAGACGGGGTCTCGCTCTTGCTCAGGCTGGTCTCGAACAACTGAGCTCAAAGGATCCACCCGCCTCGGCCTCCCAGAGTGCTAGGATTACAGGCGTGAGCCACTGCGCCTGGCCACAAAATGACCCTTTAACAAAGAAGGTGGATTTCAAACTAGACTCCAAAATGCAGAGGGCCAGAAGCAATCATACCACTCATCTGCCCTGGAGCACAGATAAGTACCCTGCCTCACACCCACCAAAGGGTCTTAGAAATGTACAGCCTCTGGACTGGTTTGAGAGCTTACTGCAACATGCACACAGTTTGGACTCCAACGACTAACAAGTTAATAGAGAACATGCTGGGCATTTGCAGCGTGCTGTGTGCTAAGCATCTTGCATGCCTAAGCTCTGAGAACCCTCAGTCTCCTTGTAAAATCTATCAGTAGTGGAACCATCCTGTAGCTGAGAAAAGTGAATCTCAAAGCAGAAGGAACTGGCCCAGGACAGGGCTGAGACCCCTACCCAGGCAGGGCTGATGTCAAAGCCCATGCTCTCAACTTACTATTCTGCAAACAAAGATAGTTCCCAGGCTTATTTCATACGGTTTTGTTATCTCCAAAGCCAACCTGAAGGCATCTGGAATTATTCTTCATTTGATCTCTCTCAATAGGTTTCCCTGTAGCTTAAGAACCATTGCTGATAGTATAAACAGTCAGGGTTTCTAAGCCTCTCCATTCTTTGAGGATGTCCTAGCCTTTAAAAATATATATAAATGCATATATACATACACACACATCTATGTCCCCTTTGCAAAACCCAGTCCCTTAATTATCCATGCCATGCACATTATCACACACGTTGGAACTCAAATCCTTGACACCATCAAGAAATTTACTTCTTTTTTCAGCACTTTTTTACACGGTATGATCTCGACTGTATAAAATATACATATATGCCTAGGAAAAGGCAGGACGGAAAATATGCCAAAATGTCTGTAAGTCCCACTTTCTAGGTGGCGAGTAGAGTCATTTATTTTCTCCGTACACTTTTCTGGTTTTCCCTATGCACGTCCCTGACAGGCAGGCAGAGCAGGAGGTGGACGGTTTGGTGGGCAGGCCCAGAGAGGCTGGGCTCACTACCTGGGCCTGAATCCAGGTTTTGGTGCTCACAAGCTGTAAACCCTTGAGCGAGCTGCTTACCTTCTCCGATCCACACCTACAGGCAAGGCTGATAATCCAAGCTTCTCACCAGAGCTCAGAAGTGCCCGGCAATGCCAACTTTTATCAGCAGGCCTGCAGGCGAGTCTATATCCTATGTGCAAGGCCACAGCATTTCCAGTAGAAAGATGGTCCATGTTCCCTTTTCTGCCTGGCCTTAGATCGGTAAAATCTGAACCTAACAGATCTATTATTCATTGAAAACAGCTATGATACATTACAGCCAAGACACTCAAGTGGCTTCATGTTGTTATTATTTGTCTTTAAGAGTTCAACAAAAAGCGACTCCATTTGGAAAGGAGAAAAGTTCAGGCCAAGATGAAATTGGTAGAATGTTCCTTCCTGAGGAAAAGCAGGTAAAGATCACAGTTTACTTTACTTTAAAAAAAAAAAAAAAACAGAGCAAAGAATGGACGACACCTCGACTGTGGAGATACCTATACTGCAATATTTAGAACAGTTCTGTTCACATGAAATGATACTGAACGACACTGGAGAACTGAAGCCCTTACCTTGGCCTTTCCGATCTCAAAGGTTTCTTGTGGGGTGTAAATAACTGCGGTCTCTGGTCGGGTGGTCCGAATGAAGCACATTCCCTAGGGTAGAAATGAAAACCAGAGTCACAGTTTAGAAAATCAAACTATAAATTTCCAACTAAAGGACCTTACAAGTGGGGGAAAGGAGGACTGAATAGTTCTTTTTACTAAAAACAAAGTGTACACCTTGGAGCAAAGGACAAGCATCTACAACCACCGGCAAACAGGTCACGCGTCATCTGATCATGCCAGGCAAAGCCCAAGCAGGACCCTAGCAGATGCCCTCAGTGCTAACCTCGCCGCACTACTGCGTCTATTGCCCCAGGAAAGATTTCCCACATACACACTGACCTGTTCTGTCTCCACAGGACACAAACCCAGGGCAGGAGCACTGACTCATGTTGACTACAAAGCCCAGAACGCAATGTTTAAAAATTAATTGTTACCACAATACCCTGTGATGCTTTATCTTTAGAAAGACTTTAGGCCGGGCGCGGTGGCTCATGCCTGCAATCCTAGCGCTCTGGGAGGCCGAGGTGGGCGGATCGTTTGAGCTCAGGAGTTCAAGACCAGCCTGAGCAAGAGCGAGACCCCGTCTCTACTAAAACAATAGAAAGAAGTTAGCTGGACAACTAAAAATATATAGAAAAAATTAGCCGGGCATCGTGGTGCATCGGTGCATGCCTATAGTCCCAGCTACTCGGGAGGCTGAGGCAGTAGGATCACTTGACCCCAGGAGATTGAGGTTGCTGTGAGCTAGGCTAACGCCACAGCACTCTAGCCCAGGCAACAGAGAGGGAGACTCAGTCTCGAAAAAAAAAAAAAAAAACAAAGAAAGACTTTAAATACCCGAATACGAAATGATTCGCCCTTTTCCCAATGAGAAGATGTAAATACGTTTTTGTTATCAACTTGAACACAAACACATAGCATAAATGAATATTCAGGTCCTATGTGTAGCACTTCATAAACTCTGACAAAGGCATCACCACATCATCATCACCCGAGCCCAGAAGCCTCTTTTCAGTCACTCACCACCCCTAAGAAGCAATCTGTACTCTCATTTCTATATCATAGTCTTTATTTGCCTCTTTTGACCTTTCTAGAAATGAAATCCTATGGCATGTATGAAATCATAAAATAGAACTCCAAGATGTAGCAAGTAAACAAGCAAGTATAGAATAATGAGTACCGTTTGAACCTACTTATAAAACAAATCAAAGAAACATCTGTCCATATGTATTGCAAATGCTTAGACTGGGAACTCATAAGATCTGCCCCAACTGTGCTCAGGGGCACGGGTGAGGCGCAGGGGTGGCAAGGGCAGTGTGGCAAACGTTAGCTGGAGAGATAAAGACTGCGCTCGCTTGTCCCCTGCAGGTAGGTTCTGGATAGAAACTTAATTCTGTCCCTCTGATGCCCTTGCGTGAGATCTCAGGAGTAAGAGCGAGGCTGAGGCCACACTCTTGCCCTTCTCAGCTGTTTCTGAGGGTGAGCTAGGGCCCAGGCCTGGGCTTTGTCTGCAGTAGCGTCCTGCCACCCACTCTCCAGCTCCCTGGATGTCAAAAGGCAGTGGCAACGGTGGCTTCTTTATCCTTGTCTGCAGCAACCAGGGTGTGTCTTAAGTCCAACAGGCCCAGCAGTGGCCTCAGAGGTGGCTGTTCCACTGGTGGGTTAACACGTTGTAGTTTGGGATCCTGCCTGGAGCCCACTGCTGCGACTTCGTAAGCAACCTTTGTTAAACCTCTTGTTTAGAATACCCAGAGTGGTCCCTGTTTCTTGTGCTGAGCCCAGATACAGGCTGTCATTTTTGTTCAGTATCCTTCTGCTTGAAAGGACTGTTTGATACAAAGCAAATGTGTTGTGTGCATAATCACCTGTTTTTGCAATGTTGCATTTTTAAAAAGAATCCTAATGCCAAATTTTCTACAATGAATTTACTTTTGTGCTAAGAAAAAATCTAATCATCGCTATCAAACTAGTATCAGAGTCCAGAAGCATTTTCTGTCTGAACCAGTGTCCCCTTAAAAATACCTTGGAATTGGCCGCCAGAAAAAGAGCGTGCTCCATCGAGACAGCGTCACTTGGATAGAAAACAATGCAGTTGGGAATGGCTCGGAACATGGCCATATCCTCCAGTGCCATCTGGGAGGGGCTGTGTTCACCTGAGAAAGCCACAGACCAACAAAAGCATGAGCATGACCCCACCAGGAACCTTCCCTCTACCTCCCACACACTCTTGAGAAGCAATAACTCTTATTGCCGTGGGTGTCCCAAACCACAGCAGAGTCCTCCAATATGGTCCAATTATGATGTTGATTTAACTGGTTATAATTTACATTGAGCTTTCACAGGCCTACTTCCCTTGAGATTGTACCGTTAACACCTCAGGTTAGGCTCCTAATTGACCTTTCAGATCCCTCAGTGTTCCTATCCAAGTTCACTGAACACTGGTGGCCTGAGTTGGCCCTGCGGAGCCGCTGACCCTGCCCTCCTTTGGAGGGTCCACTCAGGCTTTGGCATTCCTTCTCTGCTCTCCATCAAGAGATTGGGCTTTGCAGATCCAAGTGGTCTCTTTCCTTTCTCCAGGCCTTCAAAGTAGTTGAACCTAACACCCCTTTGGGTGCCTTCGACTTTACCCAGATGGCCATGACTCCCAGCGCCATCTAGAGCCATCTTGTCCAGCCTAGTTCTCCCAGGGAGTCACTCGGGTGGCTCCCTCACGTGCACCTGCAGCATTCCAGCAGCAAGTGTAAGCTGCCATGTCTGCCCAGCTGATCTGCCTACCACAGGCCTACCAGACAGCTCATCTTTCCCGTGTCCTCACTGCTATCGCTCATGAACTCAACTCCCTGACATTTCCCAGGTGACAAAACCCCTGAGACCTGTTTTTGGCTTTTCAGGCCCCTCCATCTGTTAGCAACATTCACTTCTTCCTTCGGGCTCTCTCAGGTCCACCCTGGACTTTCTACCCTGCTCCTGTCACACACCTTGTTTCAATCCCCTCCCTGGCCTCTCTACTTCCTGTGGTTCTCTTCTAGCCCGCCCTGTCAGGTTAACATTCCTAGAACAGTGCTGTTGTTGGCCTTATTTCCCTTGCATCATGTTCCCCAAGGGTTCCCACTGCCCAAAGCAGGAAGGTGCTGGTGGTCACCCTCGCCCCCATGCCATCCGAGCAGGCCTCACACCAGCCGGAATCCTCCTCTCTTCCCTCTGCCCATGCTGCTCACTCCCAGTTAGACTGTGACCAAAGTGAGGGTGGGAGGGGCTGCTGCCCTCATCATCCCCTGTACATGGCCCAACACATAAGGACACTCAGGACAGACTATTTCTCAGTGACTGCAAGGGGAGGCACTCTACAGCAGCACCAAGAGATTCACTTCAAAAGCTGCCCAGAGCGCGTCTGACCTTTTAAAATACAACATGGCTTTTGTAAAAGAAGTCATGAACAATCAAACTTTATGGAACCGTAAGAAATTCATGGTTTTGCCAATCACACTCGAATCCTTCCCTGTAAAGGAGGAAGGCTATCAAGAGATGGCCCACAGAACTCCTACCGACAGATACTCCACAGTGGGAGCCAATGAGGTTGATGTTGGTTTGAGAGATGACTCCCATCCGGATCTGATCAAATGCTCGGGTCAAAAAAGCACCAAAGGTGCCAGCAAAAGCAATGGTCCGACCACGGGTGGCACAACCCAGTGCCACGCTCACCTGTAACACAAAGAACATGGATCAGAAAACCTCTGGGCCCTGCCCACCCCCTGGTTTAGACCACACGGTCCCCATGATAATAACCCCTGCTCTGCACAGGCCACATCGCTCTGCGGTTCCGGCGTGCCTCCCTGCCATTCTCTTTTCTCAAACCCTCTCTACCCCTTCCTGCCCCCTCCTGCTCAGATGGTACCCTCACCTCGTATCTCCTAGGGATGGACTCTCTCCTGTCTGTCCCTGTCCACTCCTGACCCTCCCTCCCTGCACCTCCCTAAGCCCAATGTGCCCACTGACCATCCTGAATCTCATCCCTCTCTTGCTTTCTCAAAGTTAACTCCAATCATGCAGTCCCCCCCTCCCCTCTTGTATTAACTTGGTTTCTCCCTTTCTCTTAGATCATTCTGTTACCATTTAAATACACGCCAGTACCTTTCATCTTCATTCTCCCACCTCTGCCTTATCCTTCTTCCAGAGACTGCCCCACATCTATGTTCTCCTTCACAGAAAACTTCCTGTTAACTTGTCTATAGTCATTGTCCCTGCTTTCTCATCCTCCACTCTCTCCCCAGCCTACTTCATCTAGGCTGACCCCATGACGGACCTCAAAGCTGCCAAGCACAAGAGGTTACCTGACCTCAGCTGGCATCTTATTTGACCTCTCAGCAGCAGTAAGCACAATAATTCACCCTTTTTTTCTCAAGGCATATGCTTCTCCAGGTTTCCATGACATTGCAACAGTCTAGTCCTGCTGTGTCACTGGATTTGCTGGACTGTGTGCCTTTTCCCAACAGGCCTTTGGAGTGCGCCCTCAGGGCTCCACACTCACACTCTTCCCCATCTGCCCTCTGGCTCTGGGAAGTCAAATCTGGGCCAATGCTACTCTGATCTGCATCCTGGTCATGCCTCCCACTTTATATCTCCAGGCTCATATACCCCAGCAGGTTTCAAACCAGAGTATAAGCCTCTTCAGGGATAAACCAAGACTTTCCAAGGGGGATGTGGCCATGGATGATTTCAAAGTCAAGACCGCCCCATCCACATCAACTTGGTTTTGCATTCATCTACTCCAGAGAAGGCCTGTGTTGCTTCCCACTGTCTCCCTAACAGTCACCTCCAGCAAACTAACTTCCAAAGGTACTCTCACCCACCCCACTCTCACAGTGGGGCAACATCCCTGAATGCAAAACCTCCACATAGAACTAAAGAGAACAATTTGAAATAATCATGCTGATACTGAGAAAGTGAAGAGGTTAAATGATCAGATGACAATTACTTTTGCAAGTCAGGTGGTTCCCAATTCTTTCAACAAAATTGAAAAGAAAAACTAATGAAACTGTCTACAAATAATTTTTTTTTTTTTGAGACAGAGTCTCACTGTGTTGCCTGGGCTAGAGTGCCGTGGCGTCATCCTAGCTCACAGCAACCTCAAACTCCTGGGCTCAAGCAATCCTTCTGCCTCAGCCTCCCGAGTAGCTGGGGCTATAGGCATGTGCCACCATGCCCGGCTAATTTTTTCTATATATTTTTAGTTGTTTGATTAATTTCTTTCTATTACAAATAATTTTTATAACCAACTTTAAAGGAAAAAATCACTATGTGATTTTTGGCTTATAAATGGAAAGGAATTCAAAGAATTGAGTGACATTCCTACAACAAAACTTCCCTTTTCATCGACTTATTATGTGAGTAAGTTTTCTTAGCACTTACACCGTTAAAACAAAAAACAGGAAAACAATCTTTTGAATCTCATCACATTCAAATTACAAGTTTATCCATTGATATATAAACTAATAATAATAGCCATAACAATAAGAAAAAAATTCTAAGGCTCAGAGGCCTATGTATACAAGAAAAAAGCTATCAATTTACATGCATATTTTTGCTGCAGAGAATAATAATCGGACGATTGATAAAAGGCTTTCATGCATAAAGATATATTGGGGAAATGGAATGGAAATAAGAATTGAAGTAGAAAAGGGGATTTAATTTCTGACAGAAGAAGAGTCTTAGCATAACCTTCAATTGAATGATTTGAGTATTAATATAAAATATCAAAAATTGGCTGGGCCTGGTGGCACATGCCTATAATCCCAGCACTTTGAGAGGCTGAGGAAGGAGCATCACTCAAGGTCAGGAGTTCAAGACCAGCCTGGGCAACATAGAGAGACCTCATCTTTAAAAAAAATAAAAATAAAAAAATTAGCCAGGTGTGGTGGTGTGCACCTGTAGTCCCAGTCACTTGGGAGGCTGAGGCAGGAGGATCCCTTGAGCCCAGGAGTTTGAGGCTACAATGAGCTGTGATTGCACCACTGTGCTCTGGCCTGAAAGACAGAGCAAGACCCTGTTTCTTAAAAAAAAAAAAAATTTAGATGTTAGGGGCTGGGTATGGTATCTCATGCCTGTAATCCTAGCACTTAGGGAGGCCAAGGTGAGAGGATTGCTTGAGGCCAGGAGTTCCAGACCAGCCTGGGCAATGTAATGAGATCATATATCTACAACAAATTTTAAAAAATTAGCTGGGCATGGTAGTGCATGCCTGCAGTCCCAGTTACTCCAGAGGCTGAGGCAGGAGGATTGTCTGAGCCCAGGAGTTTGAGGCTGCAGTGAGCTATGATTGAGTCACTGTATTCCAGCCTGGGTGACAGAGCGAAACCCTGTCTCTAAAACAAAAAAAAATTAAAAACAAAATTTAGATATTAACTTAAAGCTAGGCTAAAGGGTATGTAGCTTACAAAAACACATTCAGTGGTTTGGAGAGCAGACACACTTGAGGTCAACTGATCTTTGGCTGACCTACCTGACAGCACTGTACCCTCCCCCTTTGCATACCTAGCAGGTACTCTGACCCTCTGGGTCCAAACAGCTCCTGATGGTCCTCCCAAACCCACTCCTCCCCCAGTCTTCTCAATCTCAAGAGGTGAGGCCAACCTCACCCAGGCATCCTGGCCCACACCAAGTACCAACCTTGGCTCTTGCCTTCACATCAAACCCTGGGCATCCTGCCAGCTCTCACGCCAAGGAAGTTTCCCGTAAGTCTGCTTCTCCCCAAGCTCACAGCTACTGCCCTGGTCCAGGCCACCCTCTCCTTCACCTCCTTCCCTTCCCCCACAAAACCATTCTCCACACTGCAAGGTTTCCCAGCAAACTGCAAGAGAAGCCGAGATGCTGAAAGTGGCCCATAAGACCCTGTATGATTTGGTCCCCAGAGACATTTCCAAGCCAATTTCCTTCTGTACTCATCACACTTCTGCCACTCTGGCCTTCCCTACGCTCCCTGAACACTCCAAGCTTGGGCCTGCCTCACGGCTAGCTATGCCCTATGCTGGGAATGCCAACGCCCACATCTGTGCATGACTGACTCCTTGTCACCTGAGTCTCAGCTTAAATGTCACCTCTTCTGAAAGGCTGTCCCTGATTGTCCTTTGTCATGCACTTACTGTAGCCACCTCTTTCGGCATGGCACCAAATATTACCTGCTGGCCCCTTTTGTACGAGTTTTCTTCCAAGCGTGAGAACACATCAACAGGCACAGAGTATACGGTTGTTGACTAAAGGAGTCAACGACTTGGAGAGCCAGCTTTTTGGTAGGAGGGTCAGTCCAGAAAATTATGGATTGCATTTCTCCCATTCAAAATGAAATGAAACCCACAGAAAAACACATTTTACAACCGTGATGACCCACTTTACTGAACAGGGGTGCTTAAATCTCAACACCGACGGGGCCCAAGAAGCATCGTTAAAGCAACAAGTGGGCCAACACAGTGTGGGGACCACGGGGCACTGGCTGTGAGTGCCCATCTAAGCAGGGCTGCTGCCTGGCTCCAGTCAACCAGCATTAGGAGGCAATAATGCCAGCCTGCAGTGGCGGTTCTTCCCATTTTTCAAGACAATCCAGAAATTTGGATTCTATACGCAAAGCTCCTAATTTTTAAATGCTGAACTAATTTTTAAAAGATTTTAAATACTACTTGTTCCAAATAAAGTACTGCTGGAAAATAAAGTATTGCAAGCAAAACCACATGCTTTCCAAGTAGCCACCTAGAAGAGAGAAAAAGTCAAGTGGCAGAGTTTCTTAGAATGCATTTAGAAGGAGGGTACAATTTTATAGAACTACAATTTGTCATCTGTCTTGATGAAAAAAGTAAATTTGTGACTTATCAGTAATTTCTTTTAGGGTCATAAACAAGGATTGCTAGCCAATCTTAATATCTCAGATCACATGACACCTGCTGGCCTATGGTTTTCTGGCCAGAAGAAAATCACTGAGGTACCCAGTGCTGTTTTGGCCTCGTGACATAAAGACAGGAGGTGGGCATTGTGCTGGCAGAGCTTTAGAGGTCAAAGGGTTTACCTGCATTAACTCCCTTCTCTCTTGAGGGCCGGACGTGTGTGCACGCACACAAGCGACTGCCTGCATTAAGACAACTCTGAGGTGAGACTGAGGCACAGAAAAGCAGAACAGCTTTATGCAAGGTGCCAGCTCTAACTACTGGTATTCCTGAGACTGCAAGTGGTGTGACATTTGCATTTCTATAATGTATCAGGCCCCGCCCTACAGTGCAGAGAGGAAAAACACATTCCCTGGGTTCCTCAACCTATTTGCCTCTGGCTGGTCGTCAGGTTGCATAGTTATGGGCTGGACTGGACAGAAAGAGCCACTAGGGAGCTTGGGACACTTCAACCCCCAGCCTGCTGTCCCTGGCCTGCCTGGGGAGGGAGCTGAGAAGTCTACCATGCCCCTCCTAGCAGACCTGCCTCCAGTTTCCCTGGAGACTTTTTTCCAGTCCCTTTGCTTTTATAAATGAAAAGAAAAACTGTAATGCAGGGTGGGCCTCCTATGTCCTGTGGGCCACTGATAAGTTAGCAAGAAGACCAGAAAGAGATGCTACACACTCACCATGTTTTCCTCAGCAATAAAACACTCGATGAACCGCTCAGGGTATTCTTTCTTGAATATCTCAGAGAAGGTAGTGTTCTTGGTGTCACCATCCAGCACAATGACTCTGTTATTTGCATGGCCCAGCTTAGCCAGAGCAAAACCACATGCTTTCAGAGTAGCCATCTGGAAGAGAGAAAAAGTCGAGTGGTAGAGTTTCTTAGAAGGCATTTAGAAGGAAGGTATAATTTTGTAGAATTATAAATTGTCATCTGTCTTGATGAAAAAAGTAAATTTGTGACTCACCAGTAATTTCCTTTAGGGTCATAAACATGGATTGCTAGCCAATTTTAAACCCATACTTGGCTCATCTGGTATCAATTTCCCAAAAATGTGTCTCACAAGTGGCTGATATCGTACTCAACTTTTTCCAGAATTGTGCTCTTTTTAGTTAACATCCTCCTACCACTACTTCCCAAGCAGGAAAATATCCCACAACCCATCAGTGAGATTTCAGACATTAACAGTCCTTATTGTATTCTTCCAATTACTTTGCTACATTAATTGGTCTACTGTCTAAAAATTTACAGATGGCATTTTATTTGAAACATGTGCCTCATCTAAATTTATTCTGTCTCATCCATATAGTTTATTTAAAATTTTAAAATTTATTTTCCAAAATGCAAATGCCTCTGTGGTTCTTTAATTATAAAACTAATAATACTCACTGCAAAAAATTAAAATACAGAACTTTAGAATCATGACACCAATGATAAAGAATTCCACTAGAATATTATTTGAGATTGGACTGAATTTATAAATTAATTTAGGGAAGAACTGACATCTTTACAATATTGACTTTTTCTATCAAAAAACAAAGTTTGGGCCAGGGTGTGGTGGCTCAAGCCTATAATCCTAGCACTCTGGGAGGCTGAGGCAGGAGGATTGCTTGAGGCTAGGAGTTCGAGACCAGCCTGAGCAAGAGCAAGACCCTATCTCTACAAAAAGTAGAAAAATTAGCTGGGCGTGGTGGCATGTGCCTGTAGTTCCAGCTACTCAGGAGGCTGACGCATGAGGATCATTTGAGCCCCCGAGTTGGGAGGTTTCAGTGAGCTATGATGACACCACTGCACTCTGGCCTGGGTGACAGAACAAGACCCTGTCTAAAAAACAACAAAAAAGGCCGGGCGCGGTGGCTCACGCCTGTAATCCTAGCACTCTGGGAGGCCGAGGCGGGCGGATCGTCCTGAGCTCAGGAGTTCAAGACCAGCCTGAGCAAGAGCGAGACCCCGTCTCTACCAAAAATAGAAAGAAATTAATTGGACAGCTAAAAATATATATAGAAAAAACAAATTAGCCGGGCATGGTGGTGCATGCCTGTAGTCCCAGCTACTCGGGAGGCTGAGACAGTAGGAGTGCTTGAGCCCAGGAGTTTGAGGTTGCTGTGAGATAGGCTGACGGCACGGCACTCGCCCCAGGCAAGAGAGTGAGACTCTGTCTCCAAAAAAAAAACAAAACAAAAAATAAATAAAAATAAATAAAAAACAACAAAAAAAACCCCACGAGGTTTGGCAGCCCCTCAAACTGTTAAACACAGAATTACCATATGAGCCAGCAATTCCACCCCTAGGTATATACCCAAGAGAAAACATACATCTATACAAAAACTTGTACACAAATGTTCAAAGCAGCATTATTCACAATATCCAAAAGGTAGAAACGAACCGAATGTCTATCAACAGGTGAATGGATAAACAAAATGTGGTCTTATCTATAAAATGCATTATCCGACTACAAGAAGGAATGAGTTACTGGTACATGCTACCTATGGATGAATCTGAAAACCATTGTGCTAAGGGAAAGTCGTCAGACACAAAAGATCACTGCACCTCAAACTCCTGGGCTCATTATCTCATTTATGTGAAATGTCCAGAATAGGCAAATCTAAAGAGACAGAAAGTAGGTTAGCGGTTACCAGGGGAGACAGGGCTGGAATGGGAGTGACTGCTAATGGGTATGGGGTTTTTTTGGGGGTGACGGAAATGTAAGACTGACTTTGGTGATGGTTTCACAACTCTTGTCAATGTGCTAAAAACCACTGATTTGTACACTTTAAATGCCTCTTCATTTGTCTTTGTTCTTTCATCTAAGCACTCTAAAAAAATACAGCTGGGTGCAGTGGTTCACACCAATAATCCCAGCACTTTGGGAGGGTGAGGCTGGAGGA
Organism: Indri indri; assembly: GCA_004363605.1. Taxonomy (NCBI): domain Eukaryota; kingdom Metazoa; phylum Chordata; class Mammalia; order Primates; family Indriidae; genus Indri; species Indri indri. The sequence continues at coordinate 19,872 of RJWJ010006100.1, forward strand.
TCACTTGAGGCCAGGAGTTCAAGACCAGCCTGGGCAATAGTGGTGGACTAGGGGTACGTAGTGGTGAAAACCTATAGTCCCAGCTGCTCAGGAGGATCACTTGAGCCTAGGAGTTCAAGACTGCAGTGAGCTATGATCATGCCACTGCATTCCAGCCAGGGCAACAGAGACCTTGTCTCCAAAAAATAAAATAAATAAATAAATAGAAGGATATCAAGTGAAGAGGCCATTTTCCTCCTGCTCCTCTCCCCTAGCCACTGAGTTCCCCTCCTCCCCAGAGGTAAACAGCAACAATAGGTTTGTGAGGCGACCTTTCAGAGACAGTCTACACACAAATATTAGGTTTGTGCAAAAGTAATTGCGGTTTTAGCATTGTTGAAATTTGCCGTTTGAAACTGGAACGCGTTCTTAAAATAAACGTGGGTATGTTATCCATCATTTTTTTGTTTTTGAGACAGAGTCTCACTCTGTTGCCCTGGCTAGAGTGCCATGGCGTCAGCCTAGCTCACAGCAACCTCCAACTCCTGGGCTCAAGTGATCCTACTGCCTTAGCCTCCCGAGTAGCTGGGACTACAGGCATGTGCCACTATGCCCGGCTAATTTTTTCTATATAGTTTTAGTTGTCTGATTAATTTCTTTCTATTTTTAGTAGAGACGGGGTCTCGCTCTTGCTCAGGCTGGTCTCGAACTCCTGAGCTCAAACAATCCGCCCGCCTCGGCCTCCCAAAGTGCTAGGATTACAGGCGTGAGCCACCGCGCCCGGCCTTAATGCGTATTTTTCACTTTATTTTTTTTTTGCTAATGCCTTATTACTTGCTGTTTATTTTATATTTATTTTAGACTATGGAAATAATGTTAGACAAAAAGCAAATTCAAGCAATTTTCTTTTTTTTAAACCCTTCATATTTGGCAATACAGTTAAAACAAAGCACCCTAAAAGTTCCACTGAAGTTGTGTATGTCACAACAACTAAAACTGTTTTAAAATAAAAACTCTCATGGTCTTTAAAGGTAAAGAGAAACAATAACATCTTTCTTATTTCATCTACTTTAATGCCATCCAGTTTTTAGCCACACTACCTAATGGCTTATTTATTTTTACTGGGGAGACAGTTCTGTGTGAATTTTGGATTAAGACAAACCTGGTAAGTCCAGGCCTTATTATTTCCTATTTCTATGACCCGAAGTAGCTCTCTCAGCCTTAATTTTCTCACCTATAAAATGGGGGTAAAATAACAATAGCAATCGGACGGGGTTGTGGTGAGGAGAGACAATGCATGTAAAGTGCTTAGCACATAGTGGAAGCTCAGTGACTGCTTGCTACTAAATACACTAAGCAATAAGGCCTTGTGCAAGCCTTACCGTGTACAAGCACTACTCCAAGAACTTTACATATACTGACTTTTTCAATCTTCACAACTATGACAGAGATAGATATTACTATTATCCCCATTTAACAGGTGAGAAACTGAAGCAAAGAGGTTGAGAAGTTGCCTAAGTTTACCTGGGATTTGAATCCCATCAGTCCAGTTCCAGAGTCCTTATCCTCAACCACTGCACTGCAGTCCACCTCCTTAATCAACAAGCCTTCTTAGAAAAGGAGAAAGGAGAGCGGTGGCCAGGCCTGGTAATGTCGAATGATTTGAGATGTTAAGGAGCACCCTAATATCTCAGATTAGGGCTAACTCCGCTCTCTCCCGCCCCACTCCCATTTAAGATACTCCAAGGAGCCTTTATGAAATTCGAAGTTTATGCTTAGCCAGTTTTACATTTGATGTCATCTTTTCAAAGTTCTTACTAATCAGTCTCACGCAGAGCAAGGTGGGTAATAGAGGGAAGGGCGACAGGAAACTGGACACTCAGCAGGCACAGGAGCAGCACCACATGCCTGACTCACTTGGGGTTTTTCAGAAAGAGAAAGAACATCTTCCGACAAGTAATTAAGATGTGGCCTTGACCGTATGGGAACGGGATCCATCCCCCACCCCACAAAACTGAGAAAAGGATAGCGGGAGTCGGTGTGAGCAGGACATGGGGAGTGCCTCACTCCTGACAGCATGGAAACCTCATTGGTCCCCCTCAACGCCTCTGACCCATGACGTAGGGTCACCTGTAGGGATTGGACTCCACCACCTCTGGGCGCATCTTCTCAATGTGGGCCGGCCCCACACTCCATCACCGCTTCCAAGGACCCACTGACTTCTCTCTTGGGCAAGTTCTTGCTCCAGCTGCTGTACACACTGCTGCTGCATCCCCACACTAGGCTGGGCACCAGAGGGGTAAGTGAGGAGGCACCTACCCGCCACCTTCCTAGCCCAGAGCCCTGGGGAAGTGCTCCCAGCACCTCACAAACAGACACATCTCCACCACTCCCAAGGGCTTTCCCTCGAGCGATTTTCTTGTTGTAAAGCAGCGGAGACAACGTGCAACATCAATGCATTTGGCCCAGGAACTGCTAACAAATGTACAGTGCAGTGGTGGTTCAAGAAGTTTTGCGAAGGAGATGAGAGCCTCGAAGATGAGGAGTGCAGTGGCCGGCCATCAGAAGTTGACGACAACCAATTGAGAGAAATCATTGAAGTTTATCATCTTACAACTACACGAGAAGTTGCCGAAGAACTCAATGTCGACCATTCTACAGTCGGGTCATTCGGCATTTGAAGCAAATTGGAAATGTGAAAAAGCTCGATAAGTGGGTGGCTCATGAGCTGACCGAAAATTTAAAAAAAATCGTCGTTTGGAAATGTCATCTTCTCTTACTGTACGCAACAATGAACCATTTCTCTTCTCCATCGGATTGTGAAGTGTGACGAAAAGTGGATTTTCTACAACAACCTACAACGGGTGACGACCAACCAGCTCAGTGGCTGGACCGAGAAGCTCCAAAGCACTTCCCAAGGCCAAACCTGCACCACAAAAAGGTCATGGCCACCGTTTGGTGGTCTGCTGCCAGTCTGATCCACTACAGCTTTCTGAATCCCAGCGAAACCATTCCATCTGAGAAGTATGCTCAGCAAATGGGTGAGATACACCAAAAACTGCAACGCCTGCAGCCAGCATTGGTCAACAGAAGGCACCCAGTTCTCCTAGACGACAACACCTGACTGCATGTCGCACAACCAACGTTGAACTGGGCTTGCCGCAGACACCATATTCATCTGACCTCTCACCAATCGACTACCACTTCTTCAAGCATCATGACAACTTTTTGCAGGGAAAACACTCCCATAACCAGCAAGATGCAGAAAATGCTTTCCAAGAGTTCATCAAATCCCGAAGCATAGATTTTTTTGCTACAGGAATAAACAAACTTATTTCTCATTGGCAAAAATGTGTTGATTGCAATGGTTCCTATTTTGATTAATAAAGATGTGTTTGAGCCTAGTTGTAATGATTTAAAATTCATGGTCTGAAACCGCAATTACCTTCACACCAACCTAATATTTGGTGAGCATCTCATCTCTTGTGTATAAGACATATAGTCTTCTTTTGGCTTCTAATTGTATAAACATCTTAGTATAGATTATATATGATTATTTTTAGATATTTTAATTTCTATTACTATTATCAAAGGGATATCTTACCATTACACCTACTAACTAGTTATTCAATATAAGAAAGGAACTGATCTTGTACATTAGTTTTGCTACGAGCTCTCTTACCGGTTTCTGTTCTTATTTCTAACCATTTCTGGTAGATTCTTTTGGGTTTCCAGACATACAACTCTATCACCTGCAAATAATGACAGACTTGCTGTCTCCTTATTGGTACTGACTTTTTTTCTTTTTTAAAACAGGGTTTCACTGTCACCCAGGCTAGACATAGTGGCATCCTCATAGCTCACTGCAACCTCAAACTCTTGGGTTCAAGTGATCCTCCTGTATCAGCCTCCTGAGTAGCTGGGACTACAAGCACATGTCACCACACACAGCTTAGGTAATGATTCTTTTATTCCTTAACTGCAACCACTAGCACTTCCAGAGCAGGGCTGATAGGTGCAAAAGGGGCTCCAGATTTAAGATGTCTACATCTAGAATCAAATTGAGGAAGTATCTCACCAGTCTTACTTTGTTTTACTAAGAGGTTTTTTTAAAAAAAAAAAAAAAACACCCAGGCTGGGTGCAGTGGCTCACGCCTGTAATCCTAGCATTCTGGGAGGCCGAGGCAGGCGGATTGTTTGAGCTCAGGAGTTCGAGACCAGCCTGAGCAAGAGCGAGACCCCGTCTCTACTAACAAAATAGAAAGCAATTATCTGGACAACTAAAAATATATAGAAAAAAAATTAGCCGGGCATGGTGGCGCATGCCTGTAGTCCCAGCTACTCGGGAGGCTGAGGCAGGAGGATCGCTTGAGCCCAGGAGTTTGAGGTTGCTGTGAGCTAGGCTAACGCCACGGCACTCATTCTAGCCAGGGCAACAGAGTGAGACTCTGTGTCAAAAAAAAAACCAAAACCCCACCAGAAATGTTGAATTTTATGAATCACACTTTTCCTCCTTCCTTTGACCTAATAATATGACAGTGAATTATATTAGTAAGTCTCCTAATATTGATGAATCATCTGTATTACTAATTTGAACTTCACTGATTCATACACTTCTTTTAATGTACTAATGGAGTTGAGATTGGTTAATGTTTTATTTAGAATTTTACATTAATGTTCATAAATGAGGCTGGTCTACAATTATTTTCCCCTTTGGGCTAGCTTGCCACATTTTTGTTTCATAAATGAATCAAGATGACACTTTCCATCTTCTTCCATATTTGGAAAGGTTTTCAATAGCTTAGGGATTACCCATTCCTTGAAGGTTAAAAATAAATCACTCTCGTAACTTGGTGAGCCCAGTGCTTTGGAAGTATAGCTCTTGGGCAGTTTTCCCAATTTATTTCTATGGCTATTGACCTACTTAGGGTTTTTGTATCTCTTTTAGTCAATTTTGATATTTTATGTATTCCTAAAAATTGTTTAACATGTTTTCATACCAATTAGCATAGAGTTGTTTATGGTTTTCTTATAATTCTTTACATGTTCTTTGTACCTGTGGTTATCATCTCTTTCCAATGACTAAGTTTATATACGTTTTTTATCTCCTTGAGTAGGCTAGCTAATGGCTTGTCTATTGTATTAGTAATTCAAAGAGCCAACTCTCAGATTTGCACATTAATGTGATTTATTTTTGAACTCACTTTTTTTTTTTTTGAGACAGAGTCTCACTCTGTTGCCCCGCCTGGAGTGCAGTGGCATCATCACAGCTCACTGCAACCTCCAACTCCTGGGCTCAAGCGATCCTCCTGCCTCAGTCTCCTGAGTAGCTGGGACTACAGGCGCACACCACCACACCCAGCTATTTTTTTCTATTTTTTGTAGAGATGGGGTCTCGCTCTTGCTAAGGCTGGTCTCAAATCCTGAGCCGAGTGATCCTTTTGCCTCAGCCTCCCAGAATGCTAGGATTACAGGCGTGAGCCACCACGCCTGGCCTTTGAACTCACTGACTTTTGATGAACTGGCCTGCTTCCTTAATAATTTTTTTCCTATTCATACTTTATAAAATTTAAAAGTTCCCGTAATCCCACCTAGAGGTATACACTTAACAATTTGGTGTCATTTCTCCGAAACCACTTTTTTATGCCTTGCAATAATGTATAATAACCTCTTTTAAGATTTTCGACACATAAACAGAATTATACACTATGCTGCTTTGTAACTTTTAAAAAAAATTTACTAATAATTTGGACAAGCTCTTAGCCTCCCATGCTGGGCTGTTTCTAATTTCGGTATCCTAACAAATGTTGCAATGAACATTCATTCGGACAAACGTATCTGCACACTTGCAAATATGTATTTCTGTAGGCTGAATTCCTATAAGTTGTACCACCACTTTGAAGGGTGTGAAGTTAAAGTGTTAACACATATTGCCAAAGTAACCTTCATTAACATGCACTTTTTTCTTTCTTCTGCTTTTTATTTAATTTTTTTGAGACATGGTCTTGCTCTGTTGCCCAGGCCAGAGTGCAGTGGTATCATTATGCCTCACTGCAACCTCGAACTCCTGGGCTCAAGCGATCCTCCTGCCTCAGCCTCCCAGGTAGTTGGGACAACAGATGCTCGCCACTCCACACCTGGCTAAATTTTTAATTTTTTGTAGAGATGAGGTCTCACTATTGCCCAGGCTGGTCTTGAACTCCTGGCCTGAAGTGATCCTTCCACCTCAGCCTCCCAAAGGGCTAGGATTATAGGCGTGAGCCATTGTGTCTGGCCCCGAATCATTTATTTTCAACCCTTATCACCAGGCTAAGAAAACAAGCAACTCCCAAAATTTCTCCAAATAAGGAAGGGTCAGAAACATGTTCTTCCTCCCAGGCTTGCCACCCTATTTTCTCTAGATCCTGAAGACCCTGCCTAATTCAGTTCTGCTATAATATAGCAGAAGGCAGGATATAAAAACGATATAAAACAAGAAGGCTTTATCTTCAGGGTTTCATGCATAATTTGATTCCTTTTCACAGAACTGGTTTTGATGAACTGCTCTGCTGCCCTGTGTAATCCAGAGAGTATGTCCAAAAGATCAGCCCACCTGGGCCACCATCCTTACAGCAGACACAGAATTGTGGCAGTTTCATGTACAGCAGACTGTCAGCTCACAAACCAAAGTTAGGAAGCAAGAAAAAGCCACACAACACCAGGTGCTAATAAACAGCAACCGACCAATAAAAATACTCAGACCTAAGTGTGAAAGCAGAGAATAAAAATCAGAGCTACTAAAAGAGACAGTAAACCCATCTTTATTGCTTATAACCGCTAATTAAATGTCATACCGTCCAGTAACTTGTTTTTCCATGGAGATCAGAATAAATGAAGAATCCTGTGTATTTAGGAACAAAATTGGAGAACAAAGCAGTTGATGTACACGATTTATTCAATTATCCACCTTTTTGCCTACCTTGTCACCAACTTTGTAAGCAGGTGGAGAGGTCATTTCTATAACCATGATGCTGATTTGAGGTGAATCCTCAATGGGGGGTTTTGGTCTAGGATTCCTGTTGGTCTGTATCTGGCTCTCAATTAATTTGATAATTGCATCTGCTCTTTCTTCTGACCTTGGTTTTCCATACCAATTTTCTGCATTCTCAACGTCTGTAACAAAACAAATAAAAGACATTAACTCTATAAATATTTAAGAAGTGCCTATCAGGTCATCTGAAAGACATCCTGATGGAAATGATGTCAGTCTAGGACTCACAGGAGTACAAACCTGGCACAGAGGGCCTGCGATGGCACTGCAGTCAGACAGAACAGGCTGGACCAAAGCCTGAGGCTCTTGAGGGGGCCACTGGCCCAGGTGCTGTGAAAGGAGGGGAGAGTGAGGGAGACAAGGCTGGAGAGACAGGCGGGACAGACTATGGAGGGTGGGTCTCACGGATATGATGAGGAGTTTGAGTTTTATCCCGAGCAAGATGGGAAACCACTGAAGGGTTTGGAGTGGAGAAAGCGACTGATCGGATCCATTTTAGAAAGATCATTGTGGCAGCAGTGTGGGGGCTGGCATGGAGGGGATGCAAGCTGTAAGCAGAAAGACTGCTGGCGAAACTGCTGCAGTCCGGGAGAAATGAAAGGGTGTGGCAATGGTCATGGCAGTAGAGATGGGGAGGAGGAGTGGATCTGCGGTGCGCTCTAGGGGACCAGGTATGTGTGTGGGGGCATATCAGGGAGAAATGGAGGCAAGGACAATACCCAGGGTTCTGCCAGGAGTACACTGGCAAAATTGTCATTTATTGAACTGGAGGTATCAGATAAGACTGTATTTTGGGGTGGAGTCATAGAACGGTTTTATTCTAAAAATTCTATATTTAAAAAAACAAGGAACCACGCCCTTTGTACTATTTAAACTTGAGATAAACAATGTTAGATGTCAGCCTTGAAATGTGCAAGGAGTTACTCTTTCAAAACTCCCTCCTTCCCCAGACCCCAGGTTCCACAGCTCCACTTCCCAGAGGTGATGCTTTACTAGTTTTCTGTGTCTTCTTCCACACAGTCCAGGCCTGGGTAAGCATGTATGTACACACAGCACGCTTCCTGACTCTGACTCTATCCTGACCATGGAGATTGTCCCCTGCCAATCCTCTCATGGACTGTCTTCCCAGCTGCTCACTCACGCAGGCAGAAAGCCACTGTTCACTTCCCGGGGGTTTCTCAGCTTTCCCTCCTACCCTAGCCAGACACTGTTGGTGAAGGCAAGACAGAGCAGGGGCCTCCAGCACATATTACAGGCATAACTACTGTTCACTAAAGAAGCCCTCTCCACTGTCTCCTTCCCTGCTGCGCAGCTTTCTCCAGACCTCGTCATGCAGGTGAGCATTGTTCTGAGAGGCAGCTGGTGCTGAACCTGTAACCCAAAGGGGGAAACAGCTGGATAAGCACAGCCTTGGTAACTGAGTTAAACGGTAACTGAACTAAAGAAGACAGACCTCCTTAGAGATTCAGGAAGGAGATTCAGCTGAGGGATTCAGCAGAGCAGGGCCATTGAGCCCCTGCTCTCGGAAACTCCCACAAGCTCGGCACGAGGATCCCATAAGGTCGGAACCCAGCGGATTGGAGCCACAGACCCAAGCCATAGGTCAGAGCCAGGGCCTGCAGAAACTGCAACAGAGCAGCCACGATGAAGATTCAAGCAGGTTCCTAAGTCCTCAAGCACGGGAAGAAAGCCCCCAGAATTAGGAGAACATGAAGGAGCAGGATGTTGGCAGAGACCAACCCCCGAGATGCTTGCAGTCCAGCGAGAAGGGCAGGTGGAGTGGTTTATTTCTCTCTACCCTGTATCTCTGGCAGGCAGTGGCCTCCTGAGCTGCTGGAGAGCTCTTCTACCTCACAAACCCAAAAGCTGCTGCCGCCGGTGAACTGGGAGCTTTGTCAGGACAAACCATCAGGCAACTGGCACCCTCGGGGTCACTTCCCATCACTGCAGACTCGAGCTGAGATGGCAGATGCCCTACTGCTTCTCCACCCACGGTGCACCTTTGTCCTTCCCAGGGGGCCTCAGCCCCTCGCTTTTTGTCTTATTCGTTCCCACACAAACATTTTCCAACTCCAGCCCAGACTGTGGGAGCCACAGGGGGCCAGTGGGTCCCAGGGGATATGTGTGACTCCAGAGCCTGGATATTCTGGGTGGGCTGCCTTCTGGAGAGAGGGACAGAGACCACCAGAGTGCTAGCTTTATTTCACTCACACTCTTATCTTCCTCTTCCCCTGCCCTGACCATGGCTGCTGAGAGACAACTGAGCCAGGGCTCTGAGGAACTGCTTCTCCTCTCCTTTCCCTCCCCCACCTGTGGCTGCTGAGAGAGACAACTGAGCTACCATGCTGAGGATTCATTCCACGGACAATGGGGCTCAGTCCTTTCCTCTAGAGATCCTACAGCAGACTGAGGGGGTGCTTGGTCTGTGAGCTCCCCGCCTGTTGGCCCTCCCTGGTGCCACTTGCCCAGCGACTCCATCAGTGCAGGGCATGCCCCGAGGCAGATGGACATTGAACCTGCTTGGGAACCCCGTGGGCAACTTGGGACCAGCATGTTTCTCCCTGGCACAGTCAGGGATTGATCTTTGGGGACCTAGGGACAGGCCTACAGGCCAGATCCCATACCTCCAGGTCTCAACTGCATTGTTTGGGGGCAAGGAGGGGGGAGATTTGTGATTGGGTGAGGCCACTATAGCCCCTCCCTGGCAGCTTTGCCTAGAAGCTGGGAGCAGACCCTTTGACCCCTGCTGAAACAGATACCTTGTCAGCTTTGGTGGAGCCTGAGGGCAAGCTCATATAACCCAGCCCTGCCCAGCCACGCTCCCCCACCCACCTCTGCTATGGCAGAGAAAAAGGAATCACCTGAAGTTCCAGGGCCCCACACACCACATGGGGAAATCAAGTGCTTCTCAGAAGGGACTAGAGCCGGTCACAGGACCTAAAAACAACACTGAAGCTTGTTCCTTCCGGCAAACACCACCTATTGACAGGGAGGTCAATTTGTACTCCCTTTACAGCATTTACCGAGTCAATCATACAGGGTGTAGTTGAGTCTCGCCCATTAAGTACCACCCACTGTCTCAGAGATTAAACTGGGCTTGTCATTATCTAATCAAAAGAAAATCTAAAAGCAAGAAGCAAAAGCTGCTCCAGATGAGAAGGAATTAGTGAAAGATCTCTGGATACATGAAAAATCAGAGTGAAAGGACACCCTCCCCCCCGAAAAAAAACAATAACTCTGTACCAATGCAAACCAACCCAAACAAGAATATTGAAATGACTGATAAAGAATTTTGAATATGAATTTTAAGGAAGCTCAATGAAATACAAGAGGAAATAGAAACTGAATACAAAGAAACCATGAAAACAATTCAAGAAATGAATGAAAAATTCACTAAAGAAATTGAATTATTAAAAAAAAATCAAGCAGAGCTTCTGGAAATGAAAAATTCATTCAAGGAAATACAAAACACAGTCGAAAGCCTTAAGAGTAGGCTGGATCAGGCAGAAAGAATCTCAAAGCTACAAGACAACAACTTTGAATTAAACAAGTCAGTCAAAGAGAAAGAACAGAGAAATAAGAGGAACAAACAAAGCCTACAAGAAATATGGGATTATGTAAAGAGGCCTAACATAAGAATTATAGACATCCCTGAGGGTGAAGAAGAAAATACACCAGGGCTGGAAAACCTATTTGAGGGAATACTTCAGGAAAATTTCCCAGGTCTTGCTAGAAATCTGGACATCGAGGTACTAGAAGCACAATGGACTCATGGGAGATTCATCGCAAGAGGCAATCACCACAACATATAGTCATCAGACTGGCCAGAGTTAGCACAAAAAAGGAACTCCTACAAACCATAAGGTAACTTACAAAGGAAAACCCATCAGACTAATCGCAGACTTCTCAACTTACAAGCCACAAGGGACTGGGGCCCCAATCTCAGTCTTCTCAAACAGAATAATGGCCAGCCTAGAATTTTGTATCCCGCAAAACTAAGTTTCTTATATGAGGGAGAAATAAAAACTTTTCTCAGACAAGCAAACACTGAGGGAATTTGTCAAGACCAGACCTGCCCTGCAGGAAGTACTCAGATCTAAATTATACACTGATCAACACAATAGACACCCACCAGTGTAAAACAATCGAAAAGCTAAAGTTCAGAGCCCAGATACCACAATGGCTCAAGAGGTAAAACAAAGCAATAAAGTCCTATGCAACAAGATGAACAGAAATCCACCCCGCTTATCACTTCTTTCAATAAATGCAAATGGCTTGAACCCCCCACTCAAGAGACATAGGCTGGCTGAATGGATAAAAAAATACAAGCCAAGTATCTGCTGTCTCCAGGAAATGCATCTGACCCACAAGGACTCATTCAGACTCAAAGTGAAGAGATGGAAAACAATATTCCATGCAAATGGAAACCAAAGGAAAGCTGGTGTAGCCATTCTCAAATCAGATAACATAGACTTCAAATCAACAAAAGTAAAGAAAGACAAAGACAGTCATTATATAATGGTGAACAATTCAACAAAAAGACTTAACAATCCTAAATATCTATGCACCTAACACAGGTGCACCCAGATTCACAAAGCAAATCCTACTTGATCTAAACAAAATTATAAACAGCAGCACCGTAATAGCCGGGGACTTTGAGACACCTCACTGACAGAACGGGACAGATCCTCCAAACAGAAAATAAACAAAGAAACAATGGACTTAAACATGACTCTAGAACAAATGGGCCTAACAGACATGTACAGAACATTCTACCCCAAAACTACTGAATATATGACGTTTTCATCAGCTCACGCAACATTCCCTAAGACTGATCACATCCTAGGCCACAAAACATGTCTCAACAAATTAAAAAAAAAATAGAAATTATACCACGCATCTTCTCAGACCATGGTGGAATAAATGTATAAATCAATTCGAACAGAAACACTCAACTCTATACAAAGTCATGGAAATCAACCTGCTGAACAAGTATTGGGTCAAGGAGGAAATTAAGATGGAAATCAAAAGATTCATTGAGCTAAATGACAAAGAGGACACAAGTTACCAAAATCTGTGGGATTCTGCAAAAGCAGCCCTAAGAGGAAACATCACAGCCTTAAATGCCTATGTCCAAAAGACAGAAAGATCACAAATCAACAATCTAATGAATCGTCTCAAGGAACTGGAAAAGGAAGAGCAAACCAATCCCAAACCCAGCAGAAGAAAAGAAATAACTACGTTCAGAGCGGAACTAAATGAAATTCATTCCAAAAGAATTACACAGAAGATTAATAAAACAAAAAGTTGGTTCTTTGAAAAGATAAACAAAATCAATAGGCCTCTCGCTAGACTAACCAGAGACAGAAAAGAAAGGACCCTAATAAGCTCAATCAGAAATGAAAAAGGAGATATTACAACTGATACCACGGAAATATAAAATATCACCTCTGAATACTATAAAAATCTCTACGTGCATAAACTTGAAAATGTTGAAGAAATGGAAGAATTCCTGGAAACACACAATCTCCCTAGGCTCAGTCAGGAAGGAACAGAACTCTTGAACAGACCAATATCAAATAATGAAACTGAAGCAGCAATAAAAATCTTCCAACAAAAAAGTCCCAGACCAGATGGTTTCGCAGCCAAATTTTACCAGACCTACAAAGAATAACTGGTACCTATACTGCAGAAATTATTTCATAACATTCAGAAGGAAGGAATCCTCCCCAACTCGTTCCATGAAGCCAGTATCACCTTGATACCAAAGTGAGAAAAGGACACAACAAAAAAAGAAAACTACAGACCAATATCCCATATTAATACAGATGCAAACATTCTCAATAAAATTCTAGCAAACCGAATTCAGCTGCACATCAAAAAAATAATCCACCACGACCAGGTGGGCTTCATCCCAGAGATGCAAGGATGGTTTAACATACACAAACCCACAGCCGAACATCATACTCAACAGGGAAAAATTGAGAGTATTCCCACTTAGAACTGGAACCAGACAAGGTTGCCCACTGTCATCACTTCTATTTAACATAGTTCTGGAAGTCATAGCCAGGGCAATCAGACAAGAGAAGGAAATCAAGGGTATCCAAATGGGGAAAGAAGAGGTCAAACTATCTTTGCTGATGATATGATCTTATATCTAGAAAACCCCAAAGATTCTATTCTGCCAAGAGACTCCTGGAATTGATAAATTCAGCAAAGTGTGAAGTTACAAAATCAATGTACACAAATCAGTAGCATTCCTCTATGCCAACAACAGTCAAGTTGAGAATCAAATCAAAGACCCAATACCTTTCACAATACCGACAAAGAAAATCAAATACCTGGCACTATATTTAACTAAGGAGGTGAAAGACCTCTACAGAGAGAACTATGAAACACTGAGGAAGGAAATCGCAGGGGATGTAAACAAATGGAAAAACATTATCATCATGGATCAGCAGAATCAACATTGTTAAAATGTCTATACTACCCAAAGTAATTTATAGATTCAATGCAATCCCCATTAAAATACCAATGTCATTTTTTTACAGATCTAGAAAAAAATAATTCTATGCTTCATATGGAACCAGAAAAAGACTGAATAACCAATGCAACCTTAAGCAAAAAGAACAAATCAGGAGGCACTGGCCAGGCACGGTGGCTCATGCCTGTCATCCTAGCACTCTGGGAGGCCGAGGCAGGGGGATCACTTGAGGCCAGGAGTTCGAGGAGGCATCACTTTATCAGACTTCAAGCTATACTCAAGGCTACAGTAGCCAAAACAGCATGGTACTGGCACAAGAACAGACATAGAGCAATGGAACACAACAGAGAACCCAGATATAAAACCATCCTCATATTGCCATCTGATCTTTGACGAAGCAGACAAAAACATACACTGGGGAAAAGAATCCCTATTCAACAAACGGTGCTGGGAAAATTGGACAGCCACATGTAGAAGACTGAACAGGATCTGCACCTCTCATCACTCACAAATACCAACTCACGATGAGTAACAGACTTAAATCTAAGGCATGAAACTAAGAATTCTGGAAGAAAATGTTGGAAAAACTCTTACAGATATCGGCGTAGGCAAAGAATTTATGAAGACGACCCCAAAAGCAACCACAGCAACAACAAAAATAAATAAATGAGACCTGATCAAATTAAAAAGCTTCTGCACAGCCAAGGAAACAATCGATAAGGAGAAAATATCTGCATGCTATACATCTGATAAAGGGCTGATAATCAGAATCTACAAAGAACTCAAGCAAATCAGCAGGAAAAAAAATCAAACCACCCCATTAAAAAGTAGGCAAAAGACATGAACAAAACCTTTTCAAAAGAAGATCAACTAATGGCCAACAAACACATGAAAAAATGCTCAGAGTCTCTAATCATCATGGAAATGCAAATAAAGACCACAATGAGATACCACCTAACTCCAGTGAGAATGGCTTTTATCAAAAAATCCCCAAACAGGCCAGGTGTGGTGGCTCACGCCTGTAATCCTAGCACTCTGGGAGGCCAAGGCGGGAGGATCGCTTGAGCTCAGGAGTTCCAAGACCAGCCTGAGCAAGAGCGAGACCCCGTCTCTACTAAAAATAGAAAGAAATTAGGTGGACAACTGAAAATATATTTAAAAAATTAGCCAGGCATGGTGGCACATGCCTGTAGTCCCAGCTACTCGGGAGGCTGAGGCAGTAGGATTGCTTGAGCCCAGGAATTTGAGGTTGCTGTAAGCTAGGCTGACGCCACGGCACTCTAGCCCAGGCAACAGAGTGAGATGAGACTCAGTCTCAAAAAAGAAAAAGAAGAAAAAAATCCCCAAACAAATGCTCGTGTGGATGTGGAAAGATAGGAACAGTTACACACTGTTGGTGGGACTGCAAACAAGTACAACCTCTATGGAAGGTAGTATGGAGATACTTCAAAGAACTAAAAGTAGAGCTACCATTTGATCCAGCAATCCCACTACTGGGTATTCAGCCAACGGAAAAAAAGGACATTTTATTAAAAAAGACACCTGCACCTGAATATAGCAGCACAATTCACAATCGCAAAGATGTGGAAACAACCCAAGTGCCCATCGGTACATGATGGATGAATAAAATGTGGTATATGTATACCATGAACTCCTACTCAGCCATAAAAAAAATGGTTAACTAACACCTCTTGTATTTACCTGGATGGAACTAGAGACCACTCTTCTAAGTGAGGTATCACAAGAATGGAAAAACAAACACCACATGTACTCATCATTAAATTGGAACTAATTGAACAACAGTTATGGGCACATATGGATATAAAACTCATCAGAAATCAAGCAGGTGTGAAGGAGAGAAGGAGAGCATAAATTCACACCGAACAGGTACAATGCACACTATTTGGGTGACGGGCACACTTATAACTTTGACTCAAACTGTACAGAAGCAATTTATGTAAGCAAACATTTGTACCCCCATAATACTCTGAAATTAAAAAAAAAAAAAGCCCTCTCCCTAGGCCATTTAGGCCTCCTTCTGCCTCTTGTGTTGTGCAGACAGATGTTTTTAATAACCACAAGCAGGAAAGAAACACTTGCTTACTTGGCAAGCCCCGGCCCTTGAAGGTCTTGGCAACCACAGCAGTCGGCTTGTTCTTCACTTGAGTTGCCTGCCAGAACACCTGGCACAGTGCCTCCACATCACGGCCATCCACCACGTAAGTATTCCACCTGTCAATGGAGGAAGAGGCCAGGTTACAAGAGACAAAGGGTGGTGGGACAGAAAGAAGGCAAAGCAAGAGAGGATATGATTACCCGAAGGCTTCACAGCGCTTCTGATAGATATCTATGCAGTGCTCAGCGGGCAGGGCGCCACTGTGTCCCAGGCGGTTCACATCAAAGATTGCCACGAGATTGTCCAGACCATAGTAGGAAGCGAAGGCCAATGCTTCCCAGACGGAGCCTTCTGAGGACTCGCCATCTCCTATGAGGCAGAATACCCGGTAGCTAGAGCAAGACAAGCGAGGTTTAGGAACTTCTCTTGGGCTGAGGGCTGATCTGGGCCACTCAGCAAATGCACTTCGAGAAGAGAAACAAAGGAACAGCCTGGAGAAGCTGCTTCAGATCATCAGGTCCCTAAGACTATTTTCCTCATCAGCTCTGCCCAAACTCAGCAGCTGAGGAAATGAACCTTTAAAAGCTTGGGCCTCACAAGATGGGCTTCACATTCAGCTAGTTCTCCCTTTCTAGCTGTCGGCCTATTTTTAGGTTCTCCTGCCACTTCTGCTGATCAACAAGCATGATGACAAGAGGGGAATGGGAAAAAAGAAGTCCCCTTAAATCCCCAAACCATTTACACATACATTTTCTTATATTCTATTTCAAGTTCCATTTTAAAGCACTGCCACCTCTTATTTCTGACCTTGCAGTTTATTCACAATAATCGCAACAATCAAAAAATTCTACACCTCAGGAGCACATGTTCTGTTACAAACATTAAACTCCACACAGAAACAACATGAATGTTTATCTCCCAGACCCCACTCAAGTGTTGGAATGTTTTAAAAAGTTATTAACCCTAGGATAAGAACTAAGAGAGACAATAATGGATGAATTTCAACAGACTTGTGGGAAACGGAGCAGAGGGCTTGCCATGGGATGGAATGGGGACTGGCCCTATAGGGCTCTTCTCTACCCCATGGAGCTAGGTACCTGTCCCGAGATCTCCAGAGGGGGCACAGGGCAGTTAAGTGGTTTCTGGGTAAGCACCTTACCTGGCCCTGTCGATGCACTTGCCAGTATATGCCATCCCGCATGCGGCCCCCAGTCCCTGCCCGAGCCATCCTGTTGCCACGTCAACAAATGACAGTCTCTGTGAGAGAGAAGAGACCTAATGAACCTAGGCACAGTTGCAGGACAGTTATCAGGTCAACTTCCAGCTCTGAGCGCAGGCTGCTCCTGTTGGCCATATAGCAGTATCACATCAGAACACCCACCGCCGACCCTGCTGGGTGAATTCCTCTTCGCCACACGCACATGCACCCTAAGTTTCAGATCGACGTTACAGGTGGACCACAGGTCAAGAACAGAGCCCGGCCTGGGCTAGAAACTGGGGTTGACAAAGAAATTGAAGACATCCATTGTCCATGCCCAGGGAGCTATAGGTAATCCACACCGTGTGGTGAGCGTGACTGGAGTTTTGGGAACACAGAGGAGGGAGCCTAAGTGTAAAGCAGGAAACATAAGGCATGATTCTTACCATTTTCACAAAGCCTTTTTCCAGCCATGAACAAATCACACATTGAATCTTGTAGGGAATACGGGTTCTTAGAATGACATTCCACTACCATTCTGCCCTCCCCTGCAACAATCTGTTTGTATGCACAGGGTTATCATTGTCCCAAGAAGAGAATGAGGTCTCTCTGAGGGCCACAAGACCATGACAAAGGTCTGCTGCACTGATGGGAGAGGCTCCAGTTCTAAGCTTTCAGACACACTATATTTATTCAACAGCTTCTGCGGCCACCGTCTCGGCATGGCTTCTATCATTGCAGAGGCCTCCTTCCTGGCCTCCCTGCCTCACCCATAGCCATTCTCAACCAAGCCACCAGGGGGAGCCTGTTAAAACTTAAGCTGGCTCATGTCTCTGTTAACTATTCCAGGTCTTCCCATCTCCCGTCAAGTAGAGCGCAACTTCTTGCACTGGCCTACCCACTCTAGCCCCCGTCACCTCCAAATCCCCCTCCCACTGCTCCAGCATCCTGGCCTCCTCGTTGCCCCTTGAACACAACGGGCACAGGCCTGCCTCAGGGACTTAGCACTTGTGGCTTCTTCTACCTGAGTGCTTGTGCCTAGACATGTGCATAGCTCACTCTGATCACTTCCAAATCTCTGCTCAAATGTCAAAATCGAGATCTTTCTGAATCATTCTTTTACAACTAGTGCCTCCCACCCCCTCTACTTTACTTGATTCCAAATGCTCAGCTCCATCTGACATACTATCTGTTCATTCATGAGTCTGTTTCTTGTCTGTCCTCTGTTCAAACATCAGCTCCATTCAAGCAGAGATTGGTGTGTTCATCACTACCGCAGATGAATGAATGGTACTTGTTATTCTCAGTTCTCTCTCCCGTCTTGCTTCCTACCCTCGACTCTTTCCTGGGCTCTTTTGAACTTCCCTGGCATTCTCTATATGCTTTGTGTCCCCGGACTCCTTTTCAGTTTTGCATCTCTAGCCTAGCAGAACTGTCCCACTGAAGTCTCTTCTGGCCAAGTCTCTAGCTCCATCTTCCTCCCCATGGCATGGACCTCACTCCTGTAACAAGCTCTGGCTCCCAGTTGCCTCGCACACCCTTGGAGGCCCTACAATACCATGGACCAAGCCTGGGCTCAGCACTCAAACCAACTCTGCCTCCCCTACTGTGAAGCATGGGGCAAGCGAGCCCACCTTCTAAAGGCTTCACCTTATGGGTACAATGGAGACAAGAGCCTCCTTTAGGTGGCAGGAGGCTATAATGGTAGACTAAGAATAGTGGGGATCAGCACGATGCCCGGCATGGTGGAAGTGCCCCCACACGGGTTCCCTTCTTTTCTGCAAGAACCCACATGCTGTGGGAGAACACAGGGAGGCTGAGGGCTAGAATGTGTGTAAGGTACTATCCTCACCCAAAAAAGAAAGACTTCTCTCCCAGATGGTACTTCTCGTCTTTGTTCCAGCACAAAGTGTGCCTCAAGAACAAGTTTACAAAAAAAAATTAAATAAATAAATAAATTAGAAGAAACACACACACACACACACACAAAAAAGAACAAGTTTACAAAAAGCCCTTTTGGTTGCTTTCCAGGCTTCCCTGGCTAGAGAAAACAAAAGAGTTGATAAAACAAAAACAAAAGCCTGGGTGGGCGGGGGGAGGAATCACAAGCCCCTCCACCCCAGAAAGTCTGCAACACCACAGCTCTAAGGGAATCCAAGAACCTGACAGTCAGTGACAATGCCAGGCCGTGGCAGTCAGCCTCTTAATGTGATACTCTGCATTAGACATCTGCACCTAAAGAGACGATTGCTTTGGAAGCACCCACCACGAAGGCCCTAACTGTTCTGCAGTGTGTCCATTTACTCCATTCTGAGTCGAAACCATGACAGACTGTGCTTCCTGTGCGTTTTCTCTTTTCTTCCCGATTTTATCTGCTGGCTAAATCTGATGAACACACAAATTCTGGCAGCTGAACAGTACCCAGTGTGTTCTTTATCCCTCTAAGGCGAATGACTGATAGCAGTGGTTATATGAGAATCTACACATCCTTCCTTTTTTAAAACCAGAAATCTGAGGCCAGGCGTGGTGGCTCACGCCTGTAATCCTAGCACTCTGGGAGGCCGAGGCGGGAAGATCGTTTGAGCTCAGGAGTTTGAGACCAGCCTGAGCAAGAGTGAGACCCTGTTCTCTACTAAAAATAGAAAGAAATTGGCCAAACAACTAAAAATAGAAAAAATTAGCCAGGCATGGTGGTGCGTGCCTGTAGTCCCAGCTACTCGGGAGGCTGAGGCAGCAGGATTGCTTGAGCCCAGGAGTTTGAGGTTGCTGTGAGCTAGGCTGACACCACAGCACTCTAGCCCGGCCAAGAGTGTGAGACTCCGTCTCAAAAAATAAAATAATAATAAAAAAAATAAACCAGAAATCTGAACACCCGTATTGTGTTTGTATATCCAAATTTTTTCAATTTTTTTCCTGTAAAGAAAGTTCAAGGTTATAGACAAGTTGTAAGACTAGTACGATGAATTCCCACACACCGTTTACTCTGATTCACCAACTGTTACCAATGGACCACATTTACTTCATCTCTCTCTTTACACACACATAAAATCTATTTATTTTTTTGCCAAACTGTTTCAGACACCAAGACAAATGTCACAATTATGACCACTAGAGGCTGCGGTAGGGACCGGGCTGCAGAGCTCTAACCGCCCCCCACCCCCGTCCTCGCCCAACTGCCTTTCATGAAACTTAGGAAGGGGAGCACACAGCAGGAGGTGAGCAGCAGGGGCATACTCCACCTGTATTTACAGCTGCTCCCCGCCCCCACTGCTCGCATCACCACCTGAGCTCTGCCTCCCCCCTCCCCCATTTGTGGAAAAACTGTCTTCCATGAAATCGGTCCCTGGTGCCAAAAAAGGTTGGGGACCGCTGCCCCTAGGTACTTCAGCCATGCCTACAGTTAGATTTTGTCTTTAAACTACTTCCCACTGCCCTAATCTGGTATTTCTTCTTTATTTTATTTTAAATTTTTTAATTTTTAATTATTATAGGTGCATAATAGTTGTATGTATTTAGAGGGTACATGTGATGTTTTGATACAGGCATACAATGTGAATTAATCAAATCAGGGTAATCGGGGTATCCATCCCCTCAAGCATTGATCATTTCTTTGTGTCGGGAACATTTCAATTCCACTCTTTTAGTTAAAGTACACCCTCACTTACTGTTGATTATAGTCACTTTGTTGTTCTATCAAACATTGTTCATTCTATCTAACTCTATTTTTGCACTCATTAACTATCCATACTTCCTAATCTGGTATTTCTGTTTGGACATGGTGCTGTACCAGCCAGGTTTTAAGTGATTTCCTTCAGGACACAGCATACTTTCAGATGGCATCAAACCAGCAACACATTTTCAGATTGACCTTGTTTTTAAAGTTCCTTTTCTTTCCTGTCCCCTAACATCATGAGGTAGCTGGTATTTATACCTAGTCTAATGAGAAGGTACCCCATCAATTTCAGGCCAGATCTGCAGAGAAATGGAAGGAAAAGCTGACTGACAGGGACAGGATGTCCTTCCAAGTCATACTCACTTTTCCTCAGGCTCAGCAAGTTGTATCCACTGAGGTGGCCCACCTCTGTCCAGGCAGCCCAGAGGATGGGAGCAGCATAACCCTACCAAGGGGGGCTTCAGTGTGAGGTGGGGTGAGGCAGGGTACCACCAAAGGAAAGGAAGCACACCTGCTGCCACAAGCCACATGGCTTCAAGTGGTCCTCACTAGAACACCTTTTAGATCTTTACGATACAAAAAAGGAAGAACCAAAATGACAAACAGCGTCCATTCCAGGCCTTGTTCCTACATGGTGGCTTTTTAAAATGGGCTTAAGAAGCAAGCACTGGATCAAACCCTGGGCTCCCCTGCTGACATACCTTTGAGAGGATGAATCGGTCATTGTCCGGGTTCTCTGGGTCTGATTGTTTATATCTCATCGTGTGGAAGAACAGCACAGACATGATCTCCGCGGCACTGCTGCATGACATGGGGTGGCTGAAAGGCAGGCGTGACACAGGTCATTTCTCACAGGCAAGTGATTTCCCAGGGACTCTGCCTCAGCACATGGTCTCCTCAGACCAGAAGTAGCAGTCATTTCTCCCAGCCCAGGAACAACCCAGCCAAGGGTAAGGGATGCAGGGCCACAGCTTTCCGAGCTCATGGCTTTGAAGGACACTTTAAAGTACAGTAACCTCATGACCTCTCTCCCTGCACACAGCAAGATGCTCTGAGACCAGCCTCCTTCTATCAATGGAACATCCTGCACTTGGGGCAAATTCACTGTGACTCCAACTTGAGTATTCTTTCACTTGTTTGAATTCATTTACAGTACTTCACCTGCTGAGAAAATTTAAGAAGCACTGCTAATGAGAAACACCATGAAGGTCCCATCCTACTACCTAAAATGCATTTCTTTCAAGAAGTGAACGGTAAAAGACTGATAAATTTGTCACAGTCAATTAACTAGGGCCCTTTCTGAAAGCCACCAAAATAACTACTGTTCTTAAAAATCAGCCTGCATGTGAGTCCAGCCAGTGCTTAATTAATTAAAAAGGGGGAGAGGACAGGACAAAACCAAATCCCTGGAGTCCTGCCCCAACTGTTAGAAAACTAAGATTTTAGGCCTAGTTCATTCACATTAATAATCTCATTTCAAATTTTACAATAAAGAAAACAGAGACTTAAACCTTTTACCTTGCAAGTGTCCCTCACACGGATGATCCATATTTAAAAGCCATAGAGATCCCTTGAGAAAATGCAACCCTCTGTTACTAATTTTGAGGGTGAAAGGAGCAAAATAAACAGGTAAAAATATTTCAAAAATATATGGGTCTTAACCACGTTCACTGTCCTTTTACTATCATAGCCCAGGCTCCAGGGCAAGATTCGAAGAGAGATATACTAAATATTGCCCATGACCACAATGGGATGAAGTTAGAAATCAGTAACAGAAGGAAAACTGGAAAATTCATACATTTCTGAAAATTAAGCAACACACAACCAATGGGTCAAAAACATCACAAGGAAAATTAGAAAACACTTAGAGACAAATGAAAACAAAAGCACAAGATACCCAAACTTCTGGGATGTAGCAAAAGTAGTGCCTAGGGGGATTTTTTTTTTTTTTTTGAGACAGTCTCGCTCTGTCACCTGGGCTAGAGTGCAGTGGCATCATCATAGCTCACTGCAGCCTCAAACTCCTGGGCTCAAGCGATCTTCTTGCCTCAGTCTCCTGAGTATCTGGGACTACAGGTGGGCACCACCACGCCCCGGTAATTTTTCTATTTTTTGTAGAGATGGGGGTCTCACTATGTTGCCCTGGCTGGTCTCTAACTGCTGGGCTCAAGTGATCCTCCCACATAGCTGGGACTATAGGCACATGCCATTACTCCCCGCCAAAGAGGGAAATTTATAACTGTAAACACATTTTTAAAAAACACCTCAAATCAATAACCTAACTTTACAACTTAAGGAACTAGGAAAAGAAAAAACAAAACCTAAAGGTAGCAGAAGGAAGGAAAAAATAAAGATTATAACAAATAAACGAGAGAGACTAGGAAAACAATAGAGAAAAAAAAATCAATGAAATCAAAGTTGGTTTTTTGAAAAAAGATTTAAAAAACTAGCTAGATAAACTAAGTAAAAAACAGAGAAGACAACTGAAATCAGAAGTGAAAGTGGGAACATTACTACCGCTTCTACAGAAATAAAAAGAGTAAGAGTGTGTTATGGTAACAGTATGCCAACAAAAGGATTCACCTCGAAGAAATAGATAAATTCCTGGAACACAAAACCCCATATGACTTAATCACAACAATAAAATGTGAATCCACTTACAACTATTAACAGCAAGGAGACTGAAGTGAAGTGGTACTCAAAAAACTGTAGACATGGCCAGATGCGGTGGCTCACACCTGTAATCCTAGCACTCTGGGAGGCCCAGGCTGCTGGATCGCTCGAGATCAGAAGTTCGAGACCAGCCTGAGCGAGAGCAAAGAGACCCCCGTCTCTACTAAAAATAGACAAAATTAGCTGGGCGTGGTGGTGGCGCCTGTAATCCCAGCTACTCAGGAGGCTGAGGCAGGAGGAGCGCTTGAGCCCAGGAGTTTGAGGTTGCTGTGAGCTAGGCTGACGCCACGGCACTCTAGCCCAGGCGACAGAGTAAGACTCTCTCAAAAAAACAAACAAAAAAAAAACCACTTCCTACAAAGAAAAGCTCTCCACCCGATGGCCTCAGCGGTGAATTCTACCAAACATTTAGGAAAAAATTAACAATCCTCTTCAAACGCTTACAAAATATTGAGGGATCACTTCAAAACTCCTCCTATGAAACCAACGTTACCTCGACACCAAAGCCAGACACTCTACAAAAAATTACAGACCAATATCCCGATGAATATTGATGCAAGAATCCTCCACAAGATACTAGCAAATCCAACAACTCGTTTTTGCTCCGATTCTTACCCGCCGGCCACTTTCTTTTAATTTTTTTTACCCTGAAGTCCTGGATTAGGATCACTCATTCATCCCCTGGCACCCAATGCAACTGCTTGCACAGGAAGCCTCGCTCCCCGCTAAGATGCACACCACAGCTAGCCCGATCTGATCCCAGGGACATCGCCAGCCCGTTCAATTCAGATCTGGATTCTTCTCTGCTAATGGGTAAGGCGGTGGGGACCTCCAGAACCTCGGCTGCGGGGGGAGCAAGGGGCAGGCACCCAAGCACAGGCTGGCCATTTAGGCTGGCGGGGATAGTGCCTCCAGGGCGTCGAAGGGTGGTGGCTGGACCCCGAAGGCCCGAGATAAGTCCTCTACGACCAAGTCCACTGAGCTCCCTTTATTCTATGGCCTCGCTGCCCCACACAACGCGAGCTTAGACGAAGGGAACTTACCCAGAGCTTGAGGCGCACGTGGCCCTGATGGCATGGATGCGCAGGCGGTTGGCCAAGTCTCGCAATACCTGCACCATCCTTTCGTCTGGCCTGGCCTCGTCCGCCATCGCAGTACTCGCTTCGGCGTCGGCCACGGCTGTGATCCCGTCGGCGTCCACAGAGGAAATGTGGCGGGGCGTGCTCTGCAGCTGTCACGTGACCTCCGCGCCGATCCCTCCGCGCCGATCCCTCCGCACGGCTCCCTCCGCCGGCCGCTTCAATGCATTTATATAGTTGTCACTTGCACGTGCAACGTTATTAAGAATAATTCCATTTCTTTTTGTCTTTTCTCAGGCTGTCAGTTGCTAAGGGGTTTCCCTCTGCCAGCGAGCACAGGGTCTCCTTTGGGATGGTAAAAAAGTTCTGGAACTAGGTGGTCACGGTGGGTGTACAATGTGGTGAATGTACTTATGGGACGAAGTACACACTTGAAAGCAGTTACAACGGTGAAGTTTCCATTGCGCTCATTTTATCGCGATATATAAAAGGTCACGGTGGAATTTCAAAGTCGGCCGATGGTCACCCCCTCCCCCATAGCAGCCCAGGCTCTAGGTGGGCTTCTTAGCAGATGCCAGCCCAGCATGTTCTAGAAACGGCCTTTCTAGAACATTGTTTTTTTTGACAGAGTCTCACTCTGTTGCCCTGGCTAGAGTGAGTGCCGTGGCATCAGCCTAGCTCACAGCTACCTCAAACTCCTGGGCTCAAGTGATCCTCCCGCCTCAGCCTCCCGAGTAGCTGGGGATACAGGCACGCACCACCAGGACTGGCTAATTTTTTTCTATTTTTAGTAGAGACGGGTCTGGCTTTTGTTCAGGCTGGTCTTGAACTCCTGAGCTCAAGCGATCCTCCCGCCTCTGCCTCCCAGTGTGCTAGGATTACAGGCGTGAGCCGCTGCGCCCAGCCTCTTTTCTAGAACATTCTGTACGGCAAGCTCCAAGCTCCAGGTGCCTGTTGAGGTGGCGTTAGCCTAATGCCAGCCTGCGATGTGACTTGGTAGCCTAACTGGAGTGAGCTCCTGGAACTGACTTTGCCTTAAGAGACGCCATCTCCACAATATACCCAAGTTCAACCACTTGGGAGCCCAAGTGCTGCATCTTAGTTGGAAAATGCCAAATTCCTGCGTGAGATTCCCAGAGTGTCACTTGAACGCCATTAGGGTCCCATGTTCTTGCTGGGTTAAAGGGTATGTGCATTTAAAAGTTTAATAGATATTGCCTAATTGCTCATCAAAAACCCTGAACCTGTGTATACTCCTACTTGCAGAATATACGAGTGCTCATTTCCCTGCATCCTCATCAACACCGGATATTGTTAGACTTTCTCATTTTTGGCATTCTGACGGATGAAAAAATAGTAATTATTGCTTTCACTTAGCATTCCCTGATCACCTTGCAGTTGTGCAGGTTTTTTCGTATTTCAACCTGTCTGAACTGTCCATTACTATCCTTTTATGTCTTTATATCAGATTATTTGTTTGTAGTTTACAAATTTGTAGGAGTCCTTTATATGTTATGTTGATTATCCACTTATCTATTGGAGATAGTCCAAGTCTTTTTTCTCATTCTGTTGCATTTTTCAGTGGTAAAGGAGATACTTTATTTTTAAGAAAAAACAAACCCTAAATGTTGCTTCTTTTTAACTTTGGGTTTTCTTCTCCATGCAGAAGGTTTTGAAATTTTTTATGTAATAAAATATGTAAATCTTTTCTTTATGGCATTTTGGTTTGAGTCTCGATTAGAAAGCTCTTCTTCACCCAGAGATTATAAAAACATTTCTTATTATGTCCTAGTAATAATTTTATAGTTTTTCTTTTTATATTTCTTTGTTCTGTCTGCACTTTATTATTGTATAAAATATAAAGTAGCACTCTAACTTAATATTTTTTGAAGTAATCCGTTTTCCCAATACCATGCTTAGTATTCTTTTTCAAAATTTTCGTAGCTATTATTTTGCATTTTCTCTTCTAAATAAACTTTGGAATCAGCTAATTTAAGATTCATGAGGCATTCATTTCCCCTGGGTTTTTAATTGGGATTTCATGGAAGGTTACTATGTAGAGGGATAATGTCTTTACAATACTGAGTCTTCTCAAGAATATAGCATATAGTCATTAAAATCACATCTTATTGGCATCCTATTTTATATTTTCTGTTTATCCTGAGGTCTTATTTCTCTTTGTTCTTCCTTCTCTTCCTTTTGTTGGATTAATCAAGTTCCATTCCCCCACCCTTGGTTATTTGGATGCTATGTACATATCTGGGTTCTATACTTCTACTGTTACTTTTAATTTTTCACCAATATGTTTTTCTCTCAATTTTGAGTTTTGTATCTATTAATATAAAATTGTATCTATTAATATAAAATTCCCCCCAGAATAAGTCATTAGCAAACTTTTATTTTCCCTGTTTACAACTTGCTTTTTAAACGGTTACTTAGATCTTACATTTATCAATGGTATACATGAATATAGTTTAAAGCAGGGGTCAGCAAACTCTTCTGTAAAGGGCCGGATAGTAAATACTTTAGGCCACATGGTCTCTGTTGCTACTACTCAACTCAGCCATTGTTGTAACATGAAAGCAGCCATAGGCAATACCTAAATGAAGGAGTGTGGATGTGTTCCAATAAAACTTCGTTTATAGACATTAAAGTTTGAATCTGACGTAGTTTTCACATGTCACGAAATATTCTATTTTTGATTTTTTCCAACAATTTAAAAATGTAAAAACTATTCTTAGCTCATAGGCCATACAAAAATAGGCAGAGGCCCTTTGGGGAATACTTTGCTGACCACTGGTTCAAAGAGTTAAGTGGTTCTATAAGGTTTATTACAAAAAAAGTAGCAATCTTTGGCCTTTAACCACCCAATTATCCACTTCCCAGAATCAACCACTTTCAATGCTTTTAGCTGTTTCTTTTGGTATTTACCTCCAATTCTCTAAATAATTTGTTTATAGTGCTATTTCTTTGTTTTTTAAATACGTATTAGCAATTACCAATTGATTTCGCACTATGAAAGATGATGATGGCCGGATACTGCAGCTCACTCCTGTAATCCCAGCACTTTGGAAGGCTGAGGTGTGAGGATCACTTGAGGCCAAGAGTTTGAGACCAGCCTGGGCAACATAGCGAAACCCTCTCTATACAAAAATTTTAAAAATTAACCAGGTGTGGTGATAGGTGCCTGTAGTCCTAGCTACCTGGGAGGCCGAGATGGGAGGCTGGCTTGAGCCCAGGAGTTCGGGGTTACAGTGAGCTGTGATGACACCATTGCACTCTAGCCTGGGCAACAGAGTGAGACCTTGTCTCTATTAAAAAAAAAAAAAGATGATAATATAGCTCTTTCACCTGCCCCCACGAACACACGCTTCCTGTTCCCCATCCTTCCGGTCCTGTGTACGATGATTTTGGTTAGATAGTTCTGTGGTGTTTACATTATCAAATCCATGAAAACATTAGGCACAAGTGAGTAATGACTATGATGGCTCTTCCTTTCTCTCCCAACTTTTTGTTTTCCCTGGAGTCACCCCCTTTTTGCTTGTTTTCTATTACCGATGACTAGTTCAAGACTTCCCCCAATTGTCTAAATCTCCTATGCATATGTTCAAAGATGTCTGGCATTCTAGTAGTTTTCATTCCCTGGAGCTGTCTTGGAGCCTTTTGACTTGCTCTCCAGGACTGCTGCCAAGCCATTAGCCTGGGCTCTCCTATCATCCTGGAGATTGCCTCTCTTTTGGCTTGGGTCCCCTGTTTCCTAGATGCCATCTCCATCTCTTCCTTAGAATACTGCCTGATTTGGTGGCACACTTTCTCAAGTAGCTTCCAGAGGAAGAATGTAGAGGAAGTAAACTATTTGAGTTCTTTCATGTCTGAAAATGTTACCAGTCTAACTTCATAAGTTGACAGTTAGGGTGAAGAATTCTAGGTTGGAAAATCATTTTTTCCCTCAGAATTTTGAAGGCATTAGTTTATCGTCTTCTAGTTCCCCCATGCTGTTGCTTGAAAGTCTGAAAGTACTCTGACTTCTGATTCTTTGTGACCTTTTTTTTCCCCTCTCTGACAGTTACTCTCTCAGCGTATCGAAGATATTATTCAACTGTCTTCTGGATTTCATTGGTGCTATTGAGAAGTCAGCTTGAAGTCTAAAAATAATGGTTTTAAAGGTAATCAGCTTATCTCTGACTGCTTTTAAGATCTCATGTCTAGGTATGGACCTATTTATGTCTTTCCTGCTTGGGATTTATTGGGCTTTTTTAATTTGTGGATTTGTGTCTTTCATCAGTTTTGGAAAGTTCTTAGGGAGTGTCTTTTAAAATATTGCTGCTATTTCATTCTATCTTCTCTTTCTGGCACGACAATTAGATTTTTGTTAGACCTTCTCACATTATCTTCCATGTCTTCTATTTTTCAAATTTTCTATTTCTTTGAGCCTCTGTGCTGCATTCTGGATACTTTCTTTAGCTCTATTGTACAATTTACTAATAGTCATATCTAATCTGCTACTAAATCCATCTATTGAACATTTAAAAATTTTTTAAACCGTGAAATCTGACACAGGTACATAAAGGTACAGAAAATATCAACATATATTTTAAGAAATAATGATAACATGAACACACATTTAACTAGTACTCAAGGCAAGCACCCAGCCTCCAGGTGTCCTCTCCAGTCATGGTCCCCTTCTCCCAGCTCAGTGGAAACCATCATCCTGAAGTTTATGCTACTAACATCCATGCTTTTCTGTATAGCTTTACTGCTTGTGTAGGCATCTCTACATAAAATCATTTTGTTTTGCCTGCTTTGGGAATTTATAGAAATGGAATCATACACGATATGGATTTTCTGTTTGGCTTCTTCAACATTATGCTTGTGAAATTCATTCATGCTTTTCAAGGATGTAGTTCATTTTCATTGCTGTACAGTTGTATATTGTTGCATATACTACAGTTTCCTTACACATTCTACTGTTGATAGGTAGGTGGGTTGTTTCTAGTAGTTGTTTCTTGGGAACATTAGTGTACCTGTCTCCTGGGGATATTGCTTACGAATGCAATTGCTGGATCATTCAGTATGCATGTCTTCAACTTTATGATACTACCAAATGCTTTTCCAAAGTAGTTACACCAATTTACTCTCCCACCAGTAGTGATTGAGAGTTCCTGTTGCTCCACATCCTTGTCAACACTTATTATTGTTTGCCTAAATTTGGCCGATCTGCTGGGTGTGTAGTGGTATCACATTGTGTTTTTTTAACCAAGGTATAATTTACTTACAGTGAATAAAATACCCAGAACCAAACTGTCTATTACAACATAATCACTTCCGACTTGCCACTGGGAGAGTATTTTCAGATTGCAAACTGTTGTGAAGGTGCTTATAGTTTCAAAGTAGAAACAAGGCTGGGTGCGGTGGCTCACGCCTGTGATCCCAGCACTTTGGGAGACTGAGACGGGAGAATCGCTTGAGGCCAGGAGTTCAAGACCAGCTTGGGCAACATAGCAAGACCCCATCTCTACAAAAAAATTTTAAAAAATTAGTGGGGCATGGTGGCCAACGCCTGTAGTCCCAGCTACTCAGGAGGCTAAGGCAAGAGGATTGCTTGAGCCCAGGAGTTTGAGGTTGCAGTGAGCTACGATCATACCGCTGCACTCCAGCCTGGATGACAGAGTGAGCCCCAGTCTCAAAAAAAAAAAAAAAAGAAAGAAACACAACAGAGGTTTCACCTGAACTGGCCCCACCTTCCTCTTCTAGATCTTTGTCCCCTACTCCGCCGTGGTCCATTGGGCTCCAGCTATGTTGCTGTTGCCATGTTTATTTTAGAGGTGAGAAAACTGGGCCTCTGAGTGGTTTATTAACTTGCTCAAGGTCGCAGGGTGGTAGATCCTGGATTTGAACTGTGCTCTATCTCAAAGGCGGTATTATTCCTCGCCATGTGAGAGACTCATTATTTTGTGTTACAATAGACTTTTCCACCCTGGGCTGTCAGCTCTATGAGAGCAAGGAATGTATCTGGCTTCTATGCCACATAGTAGGCCCTCAAGAAATATGTGTTGAGTAAATGATCGGATGAACGGATGAACCTGTTAGGATGCAAATTTCTCTGGGAGTCGCAATATGGCAAGCCGTATGGGTTAATGGGAATGAGTTTATTCCATACTTTACAAGAACAGTTCTTTATAAATGAGAATCACAGTTGGTAATTCTTGAAAGGGAAAATAGAGGGAGAGGTCCAAGAACAGGCAGGGCAGTTGTGGAGGGGAGATTCTAGCCATCTGGGGGTTATAGGTAGTAAGGTACACCCATAGAGCAAGGAATCAGATGCCGAAAAGAAGGGGAGAAGAGCCCAGAAGATGAACTTGACCTCCCAGTATGCATTGACCCCATCTCGAATGCACGAATGTTGTCTCATAAATATTCATGCATATGCGTGTGTGTGTGTGTGTGTGTGTGTGTGTGTGTCTGTGTGTGTGTCTGTGTCTGTGTGTGTTTGAGACAGAGTCTCACTCTGTTGCCTGGGCTAGAGTGCCATGGCGTCAGCCTCGCTCACAGCAACCTCCAACTCCTGCGCTCAAGCGATCCTCCTGCCTCATCCTCCTGAGTAGCTGGGACTACAGGCATGCGCCACCATGCCCGGCTAATTTTTTCTATATATTTTTAATTGTCCAGCTAATTTTTTTCTATTTTTAGTAGAGACGGGGTCTCGCTCTTGCCCAGGCTGGTCTCGAACTCCTGAGCTCAAATGATCCACCTGCCTCGGCCTCCCACAGTGCTAGGATTACAGGCGTGAGCCACCGTGCCCGGCCCATATGTGTGTTTTTATGGAGTGAAGTCATGATGTGTCCAATTCTGCTACTATTTGCAGGTCACAGAGTACCTATTTTTATGATTTCTTGTTTCCAGACGCAGACAGAATACACCAAGCATGCAAGTGCAACCCTCCCCTCCAATGTGCCTTCATGCAGGTCCCTGTCCAATGAAGATGACCCCAGTGGCCACTGCAGCCTCTCGGATAGGGAGCTTGCCCGGAACTTACAGGATGGCGTCAAGCACCGCATCCTCTATCTGTCAGAGCAGCTGAGAGTGGAGAAGGCTGTCCGGGACAAAAACACCGTGGGCTACCTCAAGCTGGTGTCCAAAGCAGACCGGCACCAGGCCCTGCACATCCGGCAGGCCTTTGAGAAGGTAAACCAGCGTGCCTCTGCTACCATCGCCCAGATTGAGCGAAGGCTGCGCCAGTGTCACCAGCAGCTCCAGGAGCTGGAGGAAGGATGCAGGCCCAAAGGGTTAGTGCTGACAGCAGAAAGTAACGTGGACAACCGAGAGCAGCCCAGTGAGAAGGCCTCATTTTCCAAGTCCCCCAAGCCAGGTAGGGAAGACTGCCTGCCCACCAACTTGCCCGATGTCATCAAACACTTCACCCTAGAGAGTCACTTCCTGGGCTTGCAACAGGGGAAGTTGTCAGAGACAAAATGTGTGGCTCAGCAACGAAACTTGCTGTTGCAGAAGGTGAAGGAAGAGGTGAAAGAAGTCAAGAAGTTTCACATCAGCCTCAAGGTGTCCTATCAGAGCCTAAAGGACAAGTATCTGACAGACCTGCAGGTGTCGCTGGAGTCCCTTCAGGAGAAGAAATGCAGGTGAGGCGGAGCCCTTGGCTCTGGGGATGGAAGCAGGCGAGGAACAGCCCCCAGGACCCATCTGTGGGAGGGTGAAAGGGAGCTGAGGCTTGGGCTTAGAGAGTCAGGGTGAGGGGTAGTGGGAAGAGAAGGGCCAATGGGTCCTGCAGTGGAGCGGGCTGGTCCTCTTCCTGTGGTTCCACACCTGCCTTGTCCCTTGCTGGCAAATGAGGCTTCGGCTCTGTGGTTTCTGCCAGGTGGTTGTGATGGCGGCTGCACAGAGTCACCAGCCCTGGCTCTGTGGTGGTAGGAGACAGTGCAGTGGTGGCGAGAGTCCCTCAGATACCTCTGGTCCTGTTCAGCTGGGAAGGTTTGACTCAGGACTGGAGTCACCTTACCAGCCTGGATCTCTTCACTTGTGCTTATAGCTGAGCTGGGGTACAAGGTCAAATATCAGATATTTGTTCTGAAGATGACTGCCTTCTGGTGAATGCTTTGTCCCCACAGTGCAGTGGCTCGATTTTATTTTCCTCTAAGACAAGACTAGGGCCCACCAATAAGAAAAAAAAAAGGCAAACCCTATCTCTCAAAGGGTCCTCTCCATTCCTGATGGGACCCTTCTCTGGGTTCCCACTGCCTCTCAGGAGCGCCACACTCTCTCCCCGTCACCTCAGTCAATGGCTAATGAATGCTACTCCTTCCAGCTGCCTGGAAAAGGAGTGAGGGATTCCCTTAGGTGAGCCAAGATTCTCAGCGTTTTCATGAAAATAAGAACTCTGCAGTCCTTTTAGTGCCTACATGTATGTGGGAGAAGAGGTGAGCAGGAATCACCCTCTTCAGTTTCCCAGGGAAAGCTTCCCAGCCTTTACATGGCCTAAGAATTCATAAAGCGCAGCTGAAGAACATTACTTACACTAGCAAGTGAGATAACCAGTCAGAATTACAGGTTTCTTTTTCTTTTTCTTTTTCTTTTTTTTTTTGAGACAGAGTCTTTCTCTGTTGCCCAGGCTGGAGTGCCATGGCATCAGCCTAGCTCACTGCAGCCTCAAACTCCTGGGCTCAAGCGATCCTCCTGCCTCAGCCTCCCGAGTAGCTGGGGCTACAGGCTTGTGCCACCACGCCCAGCTAATTTCTCTGTTTTTAGTAGAGACGGGGTCTCGCTCTTGCTCCGGCTGCTCTCTAACTCCTGAGCTCAAGCAATCCTCCCGCCTTGGCCTCCCAGAGTGCTAGGATTGCAGAAATGAGCCACCGCACCTGGCCAAGAATTATGGATTTCTTTTGGAGGTTTTTTTTTTATAGGACATGGCAACCAAATCTAAAATCTTAGGAACATTAAAGACCCCTTTGTTGAAATGACATTTACAAAGTTAGATTTTATTAAGCAAGAGTAGAGTTTGTGGCAGTTACACATATCCCTGTATGTTTCCATACTGCACAGGCCCATGGGACTGCTGCGCTCAGACGAACTGTTAACTCTTTTTTTTTTTTTTTTTTTTTTTTTTTTTGAGACAGAGTCTCACTCTCTTGCCTGGGGCGAGTGCCGTGGCGTCAGCCTAGCTCACAGCAACCTCAAACTCCTGGGCTCAAGCGATCCTCCTGTCTCAGCCTCCCGAGTAGCTGGGACTACAGGCATGAGCCACCATGCCCGGCTAATTTTTTCTATGTATATTTTTAGCTGTCCAATTAATTTCTTTCTATTTTTGGTAGAGACGGGGTCTTGCTCTTACTCAGGCTGGTCTCGAACTCCTGAGCTCAGGATGATCCGCCCACCTCGGCCTCCCAGAGTGCTAGGATTACAGGCGTGAGCCACCGCGCCCAGCCCGAACTGTTAACTCTTATCAAATCAGAATCTTTCAGTTGGCCTCTTGATGCAGGGGGTGACCACAGGGGAGCAGGGTAACACCTCTCTCTGGTTCTCTCTCTCACTCTTGGTGTGAATTCTACGAACTTGCACTTCTGACCCAGTACCCCCAACCAACGACTGCAACGTGAGTGTGAAATAAATTTTATTGTGTTCAGCCACTGAGATTGCTGGTCGTTTGCTACAGCAGTTAGCCTACCCTGACCAATACATATCCCAAGCGAAAAAGCAGGTCTACAGGGCTCAGATTTCCTCGGAGGAATGGACAGAGGCCTGAAGATGATTTTCACTGTTAGCATGTGCTCACAGCTGAGCCAGGGCACAAGGTCAAGTAGCATTGTCCTCCTGCAGTCTTCAGATGCCCACTTTATAGATGAGGAAATAGAGTCTCTGAGAGGCGTGTGCAGGCCACCCAACTGGTAAGTGCAGACCTGAGAGCATTTCCTAATACCCTGGCCATGTGGCTTCCCTGAGAGGTGCAGGGGACACAGGCATTTATTGCATTTTTAAAACATGTTCTTCCTGAAAATCTTTTTCAAAACCTTTATGTGAGCTAGACACAGACATAGAAAAGCACATGTGACAGATGTATTCAGCTCAATGAAGTGTTACTCAGTGACCACACCTGTGTGGCCACCACTCAGGCCCCTGTGATTGTCGCGTCTCCTCTGGCACATCACAAACTGAGATTTCAAACTGAAAGTCCTGTAACATTTATCACAGTTAAATCTGTTTGCTTTCAAGAGGGTTGTTGTAGGTTTATTGTTAGGGTTTTTTTTTAATTTGGTCCTGAGTCGTCTCCGTCAAGAGTGGCCACAAGCCAAGATAACCACTCCCCAGGAGCACCCTGACCAGTGGGAAAGTTAGATTTGGGTGTGTGTCAGGTGAGAGGCAATGAGGAGGTGAAAAGAAAATGCATGAAACTGAAGAAATTTATTATTCATAGATCCCGGAGACATTCAGCTTTCCTGCAGGGCTTGTGGATCAGCTGGTTTAAAGAAAACATATAGGAAGGGGCACTTGTGTGGGACATTAGGTTTTATTATGGTCAGCAGCTGTGGGGTGTGTTGGATTTTTGGGTCAGTGAGACAAGGAACAAGTGGGTTATATTGTAAACAACCAGATGGGGCGGGGGAGTTTTATCTAGGCCAAAGGTGACAGGGTATGGCTGGGTTTCAGACGACTTGTGGCAGCCTAACAATGGATGCTGAGGCTGTAACTATATTAAACAAATTTATGACAAGGACTTTCTTTTCTCAAATTGAGATAGAATTCACATAATGTTAAATTAACCATTTTAAAGTGTACAATTCAGTGGCATTACATACATCCACAATGTTGTACAACCATCACCTCTTTCTAGTTGCAGAACATTTTTGTCACCCCAAAAGGAGACCCCAAGACTCATGTGCAGTCAGTCCCCATTGCCTCTTATCCTCAGCTCTAGGCATTCAGTAACCTCTTTTCTATCTCTGTGAATTTTCCTATTCTGGGCTTTTCATGTAAATGGGATCATATAATATGTGGCCTTTTGTGTCTAACTTCTTTCAGTGAACATGATGTTTTCAAGGCTCATCCACGTTGCAGCATGGATTAGTACTTCGTTCTTTTTATGGCTGAATAATATCCCCGTGCACGGATAGACCATGTTTTGTTTATCTGTCCATCAGCAGATGGATATTTGAGTTGTTTTCACCTTTTAGCTATTGTGAAAAGCTTGGCTACGGGCACTCGTGTACATGCATTTGTTTGAACACTAGTTTTCAATTCTTTTTTTTTTTTTTTTTTTTTTTTGAGACAGAGTCTCACTCAGTTGCCCGGGCTAGAGTGCCGTGGCGTCAGCCTCGTTCACAGCAACCTCCAACTCCTGGGCTCAAGCGATCCTCCTGCCTCAGCCTCCCGAGTAGCTGGGACTACAGGCATGCGCCGTCATGCCTGGCTAATTTTTTCTATATATTTCTCGTTGTCCAGCTAATTTCTTTCTATTTTTAGTAGAGACGGGGGTCTTGCTCTTGCTCAGGCTGGTCTCAAACTCCTGACCTCGAGCGATCCTCCCGCCTCGGCCTCCCAGAGTGCTAGGATTACAGGCGTGAGCCAGCACGCCCAGCCTAGTTTTCAGTTCTTTGTGGTCTGTATCCAGGAGTGGAATTGCTGGGTCCTGTGGTGACTCCAGGTAAATGTTTAGAAGAACTGCCAGACTGTTTTCCACAGTGGCTGCACCATGTTACCTTCCCACCACCAATGTAGAAGGCTTTTAATTTCTTCACATCCTTGCCAACAGTTCTTATTTCCTTTTTCCCCAATGGATGTGGTTGTGAAGTGGTATCTCATTACGAGGGCGTTCTTTCTTTTTTATTTCTCTGAGTCTTTTGATGGGCAGAAATTCTTTTGGTGCGTTTTTTTATTGTGGTAAAAAAAAACACATAAAATTTATCATCTGAGCCATGATTCTGCAAAGTGCAGGGCCTCTCTCACAGCCTTAGTTAGACTTGGGAGGCTCGGGACTGGCCCAGTGGTCCTGGGGTCTTCCTTCAGGAGATCTGGATTTGTGGGTCCTCCCGGGGGACATTCCTGCTTCCTCTGGAGTTGCTCGAGGCTTCTGCTACACTCTACGGTCTGTCCCGAAGAGAAGCCTCAGCCTGGATGGGGGAGCGCGGAAGCCCCTGACTCCTGCAACATGGGTGTCATGGACTTGAGGATTTGGGACAAAAGGGTCTTTGGCAGGCTTCTCTTCTCTCTTGTGGAAATAATTAGGTGCTTCAGCTCTCCAAGAAGCTAGCAGTGAACAACTGGCTTTGCTGTCTTCTCAGCAAAGCCAGTCTCATGGGGGACCAGAAGGCCCTGCTTCTCAGCGTCTCCATGGGTCAGAAAGGAAGAAGCCCCGAGAGATTCAGAAAATGTCCATTTGTGGAAGAGACAGCACCCAAGGAAGGCATGGGAAGTCTTCAAGTGAAAGTCTTGACTGGCCAGATCTCATCTGGGCATCTCCCGTGAGGGGTTGCAGGAAACCCTCTCGAGCCTCCTAATGAGGGGGCTCTTGGAAGGTCCTGAGGGTCCTGCTCCCTTCTCTCTAATAGGATGCTTGATGGTGAAAGGAAGTGGCCTCCTGAGACTGCGCATGGGTAAGCCCTGGAGTTGGGGGGGTGATGGCAGCAAAACCATCATTACTCCCCAAGGCCTGCAGCCAGTCCTAGCCTGCCCAGCTCCACAGGCAGCTTGCCCTGTGGCGTGCACTTGTCTGGCATCTGCTTTCATGTGGGCAAAGCCCTCCTCTTTCTTCTTCATCCATGCAGCCCAGTGGGTGGGTCAATGCCTGGGGAAGAGCTATTGCTGGAACATCTTTTTTGAATGAATAAAATAGTCATAGGAGAAAACCCACCGAGAGGATGACATTGCTTCTTACCCGATTCCTGTTTCCCTAGACCTAACCTCAGACTTGGTGGTCAATTCATGCCACAGCATCCACTCACTCAAAGCTCCACTTGATGACAACAAACCAGCTTATTTGGAAATAGGGTTGTTGCAGATGTAATGAGTTAAATTAACGCAAGGTCATACTGGAGTACGGTGGGCCCCTGATCCAACATGACTAGTGTCCTTATAAAAAGGGCACATTTGGACACAGACACACCCAGAGGGAGAACCCCACGGGAAGACAGAGGCAGAAGTTGGGTGATGCAGCAGAAGCCAAGGGACCCCAAAGGTTGCCAGCAACCCCCATGCCCTGGGCGAGAGGCCTGGAACACGCTCTCCCACATGGTTCTCAGGAGGAACCCACCCTGCCGGCACCTCCATCTCAGGCTTCTGGCCTCCCGACCTGGGAGAGTCCGTTTCTGGTGTTAAAGCCACTCAGAGTTTGTGGTTCTTCATTAGGGCAGCCACAGAGCTCTGCTCAGTCTCCTCACAGATCTGCCCGGACTACTATGTTCAATGGCCTCTCCATTTATTCTTTTCTAAAAGTTGTTTTTTTAAATTGAGGTAATTTTTAAAAGTGAAATTGCATTTAAGTTTGGGTGTAAAACTTAATAAGTTTGGATAAAAGTGTACACCTGGCAACTAAAACCTCAATAAAGAACTTTTCGGTTGCCTCAGAAAGTTCCCTCATGCCCCTTATAGTCAATGCCCACCTCCCATAGGCAGCTGCTGTCTCGTTCCTGTCTCTCCAGCTCTGTCTATTCTAGAACTTCATATGCATGGAGTATGTAATGTTTTATGTCTGCTATTTTGTGATTCTTCCAGTTTGTTGTGGTCCTTTTTATTGCCCCACAGTACTCCAAATAAAACTACTATGAACATTCTTCTATAAGTTGTTTTGTGAACTTATACTTTTGTATATGGAATTGAAGGATAATAGGGTAAGCATATGTGTCTTACTCCACTTTGTGTTACTGCTACAGAATACCACAGACTGGGCAATTTGTTAAGAAAAGAAATTTATTTCTGACAGTTCTGGAGGCTGGCAAGTCTGATATCAAGTGCCGGCATCTGGCGAGGGCCTTCGTGCTGTGCCATCCCGTGGCCGAAGGTGCAAGGGTAAAAGGGCGTGAGAGAGCAAGACAGCACGAGGGGGCTGGACTGAAAATTTTCAAAATGTTTTCCCTGTACTTCTCTTTTTGTTATAAGTCATTTCTTTCCCCTCACACCTTACTGTATGCAGTTAAAGCTAGCCATGTGCCTCCTTCAATATTTTGCTTAAAGATTTCTTCCACCAGATACCCTAGGTCAACCTTCTTAAATTCCGCCTTCCATAAAACCCTTGGGGCATGGACAGTAGCCAAGGTCTTTGCTACTTTATAACAAGGAAGCCCTTTGCTCCAGTTTCTAGTTTCTTGTTCCTCATTTCTGCCTGAGACCTTATCAGAATGGCCTTTCCTCTCCATATTTCTACCAACATTCTGATCATGACTATTTAAGTAATCTTTAACAAGTTTTAGGCTCTTCTGACAGCTCTTGTATTCTTCTTGAGCCCTCACTAGAGTTGTCCTTACTGCTGTGTTCATGGCAATCTAGGCTTGTTTCTAGCCTGCTCTGCCAGTTCTTCCAGCCTCTACCCGTCACCCACTTCCAAAGCTGCTTCCACATTTTCAGGTATTTGTTATAGCAACACCCCACTTCTTGGAACCAATTTTCTGTCTTAGTCCTTTTTGTGTTGCTATGACAGAATACCACACACGGGGTAATTTATAAAGAAAAGAAATTTATTTCTCGCAGTGCTAGAGGCTGGGAAGTCCAGTATCAATCAAGGTGCCAGCATCTGGGGAGAACGCGAGGGAAGGGGAGGGGGCAAAACTTGCCCTTTCATCAGCGGCCCCCTCCTGTGATAACAGGATTTGTCTGTTCATTAGGGCAGAGCCCTCATGGCCTAATCACCTCAAAAGGCCTCCCCCCCATTAATACCACCACAGTGGCAATTAAATTTCAACATGAGTTTTGGAGGGGACATTCAAACCAAAGCCATGTGCTTAACTTTTTAAGAAGCTGACAAAACTGGTGCCTCTTTTCCTCCCTTCCTAAAGGGGGCTCAGCCACCCCTTCCTCCTCCACATGTGCCACGACCTTACCTGCTGTGTCTTGGGAACATCAGGGTGGGGTCAGGAGGGTTGATTCTGGATATAGGTCTGGCCCAGCCTCCTCCCTGCCAGGTGGATACTGAATTACCTTGGACAAGTCGCTTTAAGTTTGCAATCCTCAGTTCCCACATATGTAAAATGGAGGTAATAATTGTGAGAATTAACTTAGTCAATGCTTATGTTTAAGTATCAATTAGACGCTCATGAGACTGAATTCACAACTCCTTTCTGCTTCCTATCTGCAAGCTAAGTCCTTGAAAGATTGAAAACAAAATTTTTTTTTAAATAAACAGTCTCACTGTGTCGCCCAGGGTAGAATACAGTGGCATGATAGCTCACTGCAACCTCAAACTCCTGGGCTCAAGGGATCCTCCTGCCCCAGCCTCCTGTATAGCTGGGACTACAGGCGTGTGTCACCATGCCTGGCTAATTTTTAAATTTTCTGTAGAGATGGGGTCTTGCTATGTTGCCCAGGCTGGTCTCAAACTCCTGGGCTCAAGTGATCCCACCTCAGCCTCCCAAAGTGCTGGGATTACAGGCATGAGCCACTGCGCCTGGCTAAGAAAAAATGTTAATGGTTCTTGATAAATTCATCAATGGAGCACCCTAGGTTGAAGAGCCAAGGGGTTGGACCAAGATCTTGACAGGACCTCACCTTCCTCTTCTTTCCCTCAGGCAGCACCTCTTGGGTTTCTTACTCCTGCTGCCCTCTCCTCTCCACCAGTGTCGCGATGCCCCACTGCCCCATTAATGTCATTCCCTGTCATTTTCTAGCAACTTCTCCAGGACCATCTCCACATATCTGATGGTCTTGTTACATCTCTCACTCATGAATTGCTGGCAAAGTTTCAGCAATAAGAATCTGCTCAAGTCAGAAAGCAGATTGGTGGTTGCCGGGCACAGGGGAGCCAGGGCAATGCAGGGTGATTGCTTAATGGATTTTTTTGGGGGGGTTAATGAAAATGTCTTGGAACCAACCAGACAGCAGTGGTGGTTGCATAAACAACACTGTGACTATGCTAAATGCCACTGAATTGTTCACTTTAGAATAATTAATTGTATGTTATGTGAATTTTACCTCAATAAAAAATTAAATTAAATAAAAAGAAACTGCTCAAGTGCCATGCAGTCAAGAACCTCATTCTTGCTTTGTATTTGTGGCTGTGTTCACAGATGGGCATGCATGACATTTTCCCATAGTCTATCTTGTACTGAATTCCTCATATAGTGAAAATGTCCTGAAGTGAATCTGCCAGGTCCCTGTGCTTGTCCTTCCCTTCTGGATACCAGGTCTTTGGGGGCATCCAAACTCTAGCTCCTCCATCCAGCAATGTTCTGGTATGATTCGCTGTTAAGACAAGGTTCAGAGAGGAAAGGCTGCGGTTAACAGAAGCTTCATGATCGCTCTGAGAGTCTTGGCCCCAGGGATCCAGTCTTGGTCTGACGTCTCTCAAGGTATCTGCTGAGGCCTCTTGCAGGCTCAGGTCGTGTTGACCAGGTGGCATGATAACTTCCATTTCTTCCCAGACTTCTCCTCCTTCAGGTTAGAGCGTCCCACATCTTTGGGTCTCGGAGGAGGCCTGACCTGAGGTCTGAGTTGCTCTCTGAACCGTTTCCTCGCATTCCTGTTGTGTTGAAGCAAAGGGCAGACATCTTATCAGTTTATCTATAAATATTTCAGTGTGTACCTGAAACATGGATCTTTTTGTTGACTTAGCCTAAATACCACACCTAAATTTTTTAAACAATTCCATGGTTTTAAATATGCAGTGTCGCCTTACTGCCACATACATGTCATGCATTTTACTTCTGAAGGATATTTTTGCTAGGCACGGGATTCTAGGTTGGCATTTATTTTCTTTTTGAAATACTAAGCATTTTGAAACAATTGTTCCCTTCTCGAACTCCTGAGCTCAAGCGATCCTCCTGCCTCGGCCTCCCAGAGTGCTAGGATCACAGGCTCGAGCCACTACCCCGGCCAATTGTTCCTTCTGACTTTCATTGTTTCTGTTGAAAAGGCAGCTGTCATTCTATTATTTTTCCTTGGGACATAATCAGTCTTATTTTCCTCTGGCTCCTTTTAAGATCCTCTCTTTCTCTTTGGTGTTTAGTACTTTTGCTCTGATGATGCTTGGTGTGATTTTCTTTGCATTTATCTTGCTTGGGGTTTGCATTTCTGCTTGGGTTTGTGACTTGATGACTTTTGTCAGTTTTGGAAATTCTCAGCCATTATTGATTCTGCCCTATTCTCTCATTCCTCCTCTGCTAAGACTCTGGTTACATGTACGTTAGACCTTTTCACCATATGCCTATGTCTCCTAGGTTCCTGTCTGCGTTTTCCAGCCTTTTGTCTCTATACATTCTGAATACTTTCTTCTGAACTATCTTCCAGGTCACTAAAACTCTATTTGCATGGGTCTAATTTGCTTTTAAAACCCTCACTGACTTCTTAAATTAATGTATTTTTCAGTTCTCCATTGGTTCTTTTCAGAGTTCCTAGGTTTTTTGTTTGTTTTTGAGACAGCGTCTCACTCTGTTGCCCAGGCTAGAGTACACTGGCATCATCGTAGCTCACAGAAACCTCAAATTCCTGGGCTCAAGCAATCCTCCTGGCTCACCCTTCCAAGTGTCTGGGACTACAGGCATGCACCACCATGCCTGGATAATTTTTCTATTTTTTGTAGAGACAGGGTCTTGCTATGTTGCTCAGGCTGGTCTTGAACTCCTGACCTTAAACAATCCTCCCTCCTTAGCCTCCCAAATTGCTACGATTACGGGTGTGAGCCACCCCAACTGGCCTGGAATTCTTAGTTTTCTGCCGAAATTCTTAACATTTTTCATCTTAACAAAAAAAGAAACAAGAAAACTATCCCCGACCGGGCACGGTGGCTCACGCCTGTAATCCTAGCACTCTGGGAGGCCAAAGCGGGAGGATTGCTTGAGTTCAGGAGTTTGAGACAAGCCCTGTCTCTACTAAAAACAGAAAAATTAGCCAGGTGTGGTGGCACACACCTGTAGTCCCAGCTACTCGGGAGGCTGAGGCAGGAGGATCGCTTGAGCCCAGGAGTTTGAGGTTGCTGTGAGCTAGGCTGATTCCATGGCGCTCTAGCCCGGGCCACAGAGAGAGACTCTGTCAAAAAAGAAAAAAAAAAGAAAGGAAGGGAAGGGAAGGGGAGGGAAGGGGAGGGGAGGGGACGGAGGAAAGAAGGAGGAAAGAAAGAAAGAAAACCATCCCTGGAGCCTACATCTATCTCCACCACCCCTTCCCCACCAACCCCCACACTGTGGCTGAGACCATAGA
This sequence comes from Indri indri, assembly GCA_004363605.1. NCBI lineage: Eukaryota > Metazoa > Chordata > Mammalia > Primates > Indriidae > Indri > Indri indri. Next base: position 62,452 of record RJWJ010006100.1, read on the forward strand.
AGACCTACATGTTAGAAGTATACTGGACACTTTTCAGGAATTTTCTTATTTAACCTCACAGGAGCTTTTCTTATAGCTGATCACTTCTTTTTTGAAAAACCCTGTTCTTCCTTAGCTTCTGTGACGCCACAATCTCCTGGTTTTACTCTCAGTCTCTTTTGCTAGTTTCTCCTCCTCTATGTGACCTTTAAATGCGCGAGCGCCTCTCGCCTTTTCCACATTTATACACTCTCCCTGGGGAATCATGCACAATGCCAATTACCATCTACATGTCAATCCCCAAATTTGAGTCTTGCACCCCAGTTCTCTGTCCATTTTCGCTGAGCTATTTCACAGGCAGCTCAAACTCAGCCTGTCCCAGGTTCAAGGTGAGCTTCACTAATGCTCACCAGTCTTGCCTGTCTTCCAGTCTGTCATCTCAGCTCAGGCCAAAAGCCTGGGAGTTGTTCTCTCCCCTCACCCTTTCCCTCACCCCCAACCACCAGTCACCAAGTTCTGCTACTGAGTCTGCTTCAGCCTGACATGAGAGATTTGGGGATTTTGGTCCATGGGGTTTTACCTGGTGATTGGATCATCTGAGGTTACCATTAGAGAGTCATTTGAGGACTCAGGATCCTGGATGACTGAAACTTCTCTGCTGCCACCAGGCAATGCGGAACATCTTTATGGGGTAAATGGAGGTGACATGGTCTGGCTGAGAGATCCTGTCCAAAGCCAGGTGGCCCTGAAGGGGCAAGTACCACTTTGGATTTTCATGTCCAGTGGCCTTGATCTCCATTCCATTTCAGTCACCTGCTCCACAATTACACACCGGACCTTGCCATCCCCTCCACAATATTCCTCATCTCAGACATCTTCAAGTCTACCCTCCTCTTCTGCAGCCACAGCTCCTGTCTGTCCTCCTTATCTCTCACTGCTGTCTTACCTGCTCTTTGGCCTTCATTCACACATTCAGATCCTTGGCCCTGACACTTAATACTATTAACAACGACAACTATCACTTAGTAAGCACTTCTGTCTGCCAGGCAGCACGTCAGTGCTTTATATGTACTCTCTTGTGTAATGCCTGAAACAAACCTAATGGGTCAATGGTATTATTATTATTGTCATCACTATTCTCAACCTCTCTGAAGCACAAAAAGGTTAAATGACTTGTCCAAGCAAGTGCCAGAGAGGAAACTTAAACTTAGGGCAACTTGATCCCAGAACCAGCCCTCTGAACCACTTTCCTGGAATCCACCCGTTTCCTCTCAGCCTTGTGTCCTTACCTTCAGTCGCTCTGACTTCACAGGGCAAGTAGGGCCAGCAGGTCCCCACCACCCCGCACCACCTCCCTTCAGAATATTTCTCTCTCCCCTTGGGTTGCAGCAGTGATTTCCGGCTTGTACCTGTGCTCTGCTTTCGATCTTGTCAGTCTCCTCGGGGACTTTGGTCTCTTTCGTGTATCTGCCATCCTGCATGCTTTGTTGGATTCTTTCTTTCAGTGAATAAATACGATCTCTCCCTTTCCAGTCAGGCTTCTGAAGAGTTGTTTCCATCGACCGGCCCCCACTGCCTGGCCTCCCACTCCCCCTCAGCCCACAGCTGTCTGGCCTCTGTCACTGCCACTCCACTGGAAAGGCTCACCCCAAGATCTCAAATGCTTTCTTTCTTAATGTTCAGTCAACACTCTGACTTCCTTACCTTACCAATTACTTTTTTTTTTTTTTTTTTGAGACAGAGTCTCACTCTCTTTCCTGGGGCGAGTGCCGTGGCGTCAGCCTAGCTCACAACAACCTCAAACTCCTGGGCTCATGCAATCCTACTGCCTCAGCCTCCCGAGTAGCTGGGACTACAGGCATG
>RJWJ010006101.1:0-19598 GCA_004363605.1 Indri indri
GGGAGGCCAAGGCGGGAGGATTGTTTGAGCTCAGGAGTTCGAGACCAGCCTGAGCAAGAGCGAGACCCTGTCTCTACTAAAAGTAGAAAGAAATTGGCCACACAACTAAAAATAGAAAAAATTAGCCGGGCATGGTGGCACATGCCTGTAATCCCAGCTACTCGGGAGGCTGAGGCAGGAGGATCACTCGAGCCCAGGAGTTTGAGGTTGCTGTGAGCTCGGCTGATGCCATGGCACTCGCCCCAGGCAAGAGAGTGAGACTCTGTCTCAAAAAAAAAAAAAAAAAAGAAGAAGAAGCAGCAGGGTTTGAGAGGATTGACTCCAATTTTGAAAGAAGTTCTGCTGTGGGTAAGATGCTATCAATCAGCATCACATGCCACAGAGAAATCTTTCATGAAAAGGAGAGTGAATTCATGAGGCAAACTTTATTGTTGTCTTATTTGAAGATATTGCCACAGCCACACCAGCCTTCAGCAGCCACCACCCTGGTCAGTGAACAGCCATCAGCATCTAGGCAAGACCCTCCATCAGCAAAAAAAGATCATGACTCGCTGAAAGATCCAATGATTGCTAGTATTTTTTAGCAATAAAGTCTTTTTCAATTAAGGTGTATATATATGTTTTTATAAAATAATGCTTTTGCATACTTTATAGACTACAGTAGAGTGTAAACATAACTTTTATATGCACTGGGAAATCAAAAAATTGTGTAACTTGCTTTATTGTAACATTTGCTTTACTACAGTGGTCTGAAACCCTGAAACCAAATCCACAGTATGCCTGCATATGAAGTCTTCAAGTCACTAAGACAGGAATTCTTCATCAACCTAAACTAGAGCATATATTATATTCAATCTGATCTTACTGTTTTATGAAGCCACATGCACATGTCCAGTGCATGAGAATTATGCCTCATTAAAATAAAATATAAACAAATTTTAAAAACTCCCTTTAATAGCAAGTATAGTAAATACGAATACAGGAAACCTTGGATTTCCGGGTGTAGAGGGAATAGTATTTCAAAGAATCACTCTTACTCTCCACCAATCATCACTATTTGGGATTAGTTTCAAACAAAGAGAAGGGGACACACCAAATCTTGAACAAGCTTTCCCTGAGAGGGACCCAGATGTATCGACTGGTCTAAGGGGTCTTACTGAAGAAATGGGAAAAATAGTGATAATAGTAGTAACAAATAAAGACTATGTTGATCTGTTTACTGCTCAGTAAGCATCTAATTCCCTTAGTGAGTATTTTACTTTTTACAGTGCTCCTTGGGCCGTGTCTCTGAGTGTAAGACAGAGACTGGTAACACACACGGGCTGCTTTTTGTGTGAGGACAGTGTGCTTAGAATTTTACACAGATTACCACTTCAGTAATTTATTTCAGATTAAAAACAAGTTTATTTCTAAGGTGGCATTTATAGCCTGAAATTGCCATTTTGAACTTTGGACTTTCCTGACCCAATATTTCAACCCTGCAAACCCTGAACCCATCATCACAGTTCCATTCCCCAGTCATTATTCCCTAGTCAGCTGTAGTGTGACAAGCCTGAATGCAGGCCTATCATCCAATCCTTATAATAGCCTTGTGAGTTAAGGAAGGCCTCATCTAACTCCGTTTTACAACTGAAGAAACTGAGGCAAACCAGGATGAGATGGCATGGCTACAAGGCCACAGTTTGGTGGCAAAGCTGTGGCAACCAAGAGCCCAGGACTCACACATGCAGTGTAGCTTTTCCACCTTTTCCTCTAGGAATTCTCTAACCCTCACTTGACATGGTGTCCGTGAAACCTGCCACAATTGCTCTGCCGTTCTATTTACTCTATGCATACGAACCACACAGCTCAACTAGACTCTAAGCAGATATTTCTTTCCTTTCTGCTTGGCACAGACCAGAGAACAAAGTAGACAGATTTATAAGTAGGATTTCTCAACTCGGAGTGAAATTAAATCTCACAGCCAGCAGCTGTTCTGTTAGGTGGCTTCGTTTTCCCATCTCTGCTGCCTCCATTTGCTACAATTCTCCTTTTCTCCCTCTGATAAGTTAGAAGCATCATGGTCCAAAGCAAAGGAAGAAAAATACATGAAAATGCAAGAAACAATTTTCAGTGAAAACCCCAAAATCAAATAAAACTTGTAAAGTTCCACCTTGGGTCTACAGGGATTCCAAACAACGTAACCCATTGAACCAGTAACCTGGAATCCCACTGGTGCAAACAGTGAAACTTGCCAAGCTTGTCATCACGATTTACAACACAAGACATGACTGTAGAAGCCTGATAGGTAGGTAGGTTCTATAATTAGCCTCATCATTATATCACAATCCCCTCTTGAAGGCTGGCACACCCATGTCTAGGCTGCTGGAATACCTACTGCTGATGGCTCACAGATGCACAGCCCTGGTGGCAAGGACCTGCCTTGCCCAGGGGCAGCCCACAGCCATGACTGGCTGGTGCAGAAATACAAAAGCCCCTACCACGCTCCAGCTGGGGACTCCTCTGCAAGAATGCCTCAGCTCCACATATCCCTGTAGGGTTCAGGGGCCTCAGTCGCAGCCTCGTTGTGGTTCAGGCTCTCCCTGCCTTCTCCTTTCCCTCACAGGTGTAATCTCCCAAGAGTTCTCTCCAATAAACCCTCTGCAGGCAACGCCTGGTCTCAGAGCCTGTTTCCAGGGAAACCAATCTAAGACACTATATAAAACAGTGCCAGAGTAATAAAACCAGCATGGCCACATTGATAGGAATAGTAATAAAAAGGTGTTTTTTTTTTTAACTTCTTAGAAGCTGTTTCATTATTATTCAGTGTCATTTCTTATGAACCTGTGTGCGTATGGCATGTGGGGAGATACTCACATGTATCCTCACACTTGCTTTCTGATCCAACTTAGTAATGATGAGCTTGGTTCCCAAGAGTAAACATTATTTTTTTCCTCTCTTTGTTTCCACTCAAGATATCAATAGAAGTTGAGTATTTGCAGTAATTCAGGGGAGCTAATAGCACTCCTAACTTCTGAGATTCATGGTCTTCCTAAATGAGCTGCCCGCTTGACTACCTCGGGGGGAGTATCAGTGGTGGATCACTCAGCTGACTTCCTCATGACTCCTTAGTCTTCAAGCTTGAGTTTGAGGGTGTAAAGGCGTGAATTCTTCTAATCTATAATAGAATGAGTGGATTATAGTTAGCTATTTGCTTTCTACTTTATTCCACTATGGGAGATTTTATTTTTCTTCAAAAACATGAGCGCTTTTCCGTTTGAATTTTGCTGTGCTAACTGATACGCCACCTTGCTCTGAGAAGACAGGCAAGAGAAAAGGCTGAGACAAGAACAAATGTTTATTAAGCATGTACTCACCATGTAAAAGAGGGGAAGCAGGGCTTACAGAAGTTAAACCATCATACCCCAAATATGGGGTGTTGAAGAATAGTTCCTTGATTGACAGTTGTGCTCTATTCCTGACACAGGGGGCCTCCCAGAGGTATCCCCCAGCCACCTGTCCACACCTCCTGTGTGGCCATCACACCTGCCCTCCCCAGTCTCCCTGTAGCGATGTTTGCTGCCTCGCCTCCTGCTCTGCTTCTAGGCCTCCGTTCTCACTGTTCTGAATGCCCAGAAAGCCCTTCTCCGCATTTCTTTGCAAGGTGACCTCTCTCTTTATTAAAGCATGAAATAAAAATTAAAATTGCAAATATAATTTAATTTGTAATTTAATTAATGTAGCAACTCTTCCAAAAGAACTTGATTTACTCCCTGTTGTATGACAGCGTGACAGCATTTCAATTAAAAAATAAAAGTAAAATAAAAACGGTTTGAGATTTACGCAAATGGAGAAGAGAAAGAATATCTAATGACCCCTGTCATCTGACCCTTCATAGGTAGCCATTATTGGCAGATTGTTATATATTCATTTCCCTGGCTACTTTCAAAACAGAGCATCTGGAAGACCACAAGTCTCAGAAGTTAGGAGTGCTATTAGCTCACCTAATTTATTGCAAATACTTGAGTTCTATGGATATCTTAAGTGGGAGCAAGGAGAGGAAAAAATAATAATGTTTACTCTTGGGAACCAAGCTCATCATTACTAAGTTGGACCAGAAAGCAATTGTGAGGATAAGTTTGAGTATCTCCCCACCCTCCAAAATTTTACCAGGAAGCTTTCCCACAACCTGAATTTCACATTCCTCTGGGGTCCCATTTTGAGCTGTGCACACTTTTATCTTATTCTATATCATAATACATTGAGCGCATTAGTGTCCAAAATTCTGACATTGCAAAATCAAGGCTGAGACCATGCACTATTCATTTTTATGTCACATGAATCGAGCAAAGTTCTATGCTTATAATAGAAGTTTAAGAAATGCCTGTTGAACTAAACTGAGTTGATGTGGAAAGATTTATTCCATTTATTCTCTGCAGTTTAAGTTAGGGGATTTGGGTGAAAAGCTCACGGTAAAGGTGACCAAGGTCTCTGCGACTTCACTGGCCTGTCAGTCCTGTCCAGTCCTGTAGTCACTATCGTCATCAAAGAAAAGGTACAAGAGAAAGAGACATGAGAAAGCAGGGAAACAATTCAGGCCAGTCGAGGGGTTAAATGAAAAATGAAAGGTTAGAGAGGACACGTAGAAGGATGTTGGCTCCTTGGGAAGCAATCGATTTTGAAGTTGAAAATATATTCAACTACTTGCTTTATTAGTAACACCCAAGCTCAAACAGCCTCTGCAGGTCTCCAAAACCTCCATGATCAAGTACTCACACTCCCACAGTCTATTCCAAGCTTTCACCTGTTTTTACAACCTACTGGCATCCCTAGAGCTGTCATGGCTTTGTTCACCTGCTCCTCCACTCATGCTAGCTTCATTGCTTGGAATACCCTCTACAAAGGATCAAACTCCTACCTCAAGATCCAAATCAAATTCTACTTCATTTGGGAAGGTGAATATTCTGTCTTAGGTCATTTCTGCTGCTATAACAAAATCTCGCAGATAGGGTAATTTATAAAGAGTACAAATGTATTGCTCACAGTTACAGAGGTTGGCAAGTCCAAGAACAAGGCATTAGAAGGTTCAGTGTTTGGTGAGGATCTGGTTTTGCAGCCAAGATAGCACCTCAAATGTTGCGTCCTCCAGAGGGAGCAAGTGCTGTGTTGGAATGACGGAAGGGCAAAAGAGACTGGGACACTCCCTTCAACTTCTATTATGAAGCATTCATTCCATTAGTGAGAGCTTCACCTCATGACTTAATCACCCCCTAAACACCCCACTTCTTAACAATATCACATTGGTGATTAAGTTTCAGCCTATAAATTTTTAGGGGACACATTCAGAGCATAACACTGACAAATTATAAACTTATTACACACATCCTGCTAACAATTAGTGTTGACTTTTTGTGTTACTGATAATGTTTCCCGGATGTGTGCCTATCTGTCTTTCTGTATATCTGTCTGATTGCCTTCCAAATTTGGTTATGAATCCCTGGGTGGCGAGAGCAGTTCTTCTAGTTCTGCGTACCCCAGATCTCTCAGCACAGCCCCTTATGATAGTGTGCATTCAACGTATAGTCCCTGCTTGGTTGGCTGAGCTTCCCTGGAGGACTCATTTCAAATTAGTTCATTTTCAGATCCACCTCATTTTGCTGATTCTTCCTTTCCCTCTCAACCTGAACGTTTAGGTGCCCCAGGGCTCAGTCCATGATTTGTTCTTTTCCTTTCTCTATTCACAGAAATACTCTCTGTGATCTCATTCCATATCACCATCTAAATGTATATCTAAATGCCATGAAGATGCCAATTTCTCCCAAACTTATATTTCTATCTCAGACCTCTCCCCAGACTCACCTTTTCTATTACTTTCTTGACACTCCACATGGTGTATATAGACATTTCAACTTAGTATGCCCACAGCTGAATTCTTGACCCTCTTATTTCATGGATAGTTAGTCTATGGACTTCCCCGTTTCAGTAAATAGTGAACCCATCCTTCCAGCTGCTCAGGTCAACATAGGTGGAGCCATCTTTTTCTCCTCTCTTTATCTCTCACCCTATATTAAAGTATTCTGTTGATTCTGTCTTCAAATACCTGAAATCTGAATACTTTCTCCACATTTATTGCGACCACCAGAATCTGAGCCTTTAACATCTCTCACTGAGATTCGTTCCCATAGCAATTAAAGCCAAAACCCTCATAATGGTTTACAAAGCCTTACATGACCTTCCCCCTTGACTCCCCATCTCACCTCCCCTCCAGGTCCTCTGCAACATCAAGTCAGTCTACTTTCACTCTTCTCCACACCCGCTGGCCTCCTCGCTACCCCTCAAAAATGCCTCACATGCCTTGCTCTGCCCATTGCCTCTACTTGGAAAGAGATCTCCCAGATACCCTCATTTCTAACTTTGCATGCCCAAGTGTTTGCTCCAATGCTGTCTTCTCAATGAGGCATATCCTGACCAACCTATTTAAAATTGCAGTCAATCCCCCCATCTAGCACTCTCAACTGCCTTTACGTTGCTCTATTTTTTTTCTTTTTTCTCCACAGCACATGTTACCCTCTAACATACTTACCAATTTCCAATTTATTATTTTTATTCTTTATCATTAATCCTGTAATACTACTATTCTGAAAGTTCCACAAAAAACATGTATCATTAATATTTTCTCCACTGATATATCCTAAGAACTCATAACCATAACTAGCATGCAGTGCATAAATAAAACATATTTTTGAATGAATAAAATAGTAAAATAAATTGTATGAGCTTTGTATCCATTACTGTTTCTATTTAATATGCTCCTTCTGCTACTGAAACAGAAATTGACTTAATTCTGTTTAATTGAGCTCAGAGACTCTCTTTGCAGGCTCACTGTGTTTAATTATATTTGCTCCTGCTTTCAAGGAGCTTTGCTCCTAGTGAGAAGAGAGACATACAGGTAAATAATGTATAGCAGAAGGAGGGGCACAAGCAAATAAGTATAAGCCATGATACAGAGAAATGATGATTAATTCAGATCATGATAACTGAGTGGAAGGCCTATCAAAGGGAAGGTAGCATGAAAGATTAACCAATTTTGACAGTGCATAGGAGGAAGAAGGAATTTCCAGGGAGAGGGATAGCAGGATTGAAGGCTTCACATGCCGAAGACCCAACATACAGTTAGCACAGCAGTTATATGCAGGATTTCAGTTGGAGACGTACTGGAGTGGGACAGATGTGGTAAGTCCTTCATTCCTGGCTAAGCACTTGAGACTTACTCTATGGGCAGTTGTGAAAACTGCTGTTTTCAGAAGGGTGACAGCAGAAGTCTTCCTTACAAGGAAGTGCGGGATTTGAGCTCAGTAATCTTACTCCAGGAGAGAAGTCTCTGCTCAAGGCAGCCTCACGATGTGTTAGCAAGTTTTCCCTGCTAAATTGGATTTACATCTCTTGCTTTAATGTCCTTCATTTGAATCTGGGAATAGGCCATGATTATGTGGTCTTAATATAAACTGCAGTCTTAGGTTTGTTAATTAAAGAAACGAATTTGTTATGAGAAGACATGAAACCATTATCACATATAAACACTGTATCAGATTAGTGTAGTTTTTTTTCCTCACCTTACAGTTGCCCACTAATTACTTTTCATCTTGATTAGAAATGACTATCCCTCTGGCCCCTAGAAATAATTACAGTTAAGCATCACATAATACCAATTTAAAAACTTGGAAGCTGGTCCAGATAGCCTTTGACTCAGACTAGCTTTCCCTCGCTGCCGCAAGCATACACAGAGTTTGAAAAGAACTTTGGTGCCCTGACAGTCTGTCTCCTGGTTTCAAGGCCCTGGAAGAAGGGCCTTCGAGACAAAATAAAAAGATCAGTTCTGAGAAGATGGTAGATTGGGCCGGCTGTCAGGCCCCCGTGGAAACACGCTGCACAAAAGAGTTGCAGGCTGTGGAAACTGAAACAGGCAGATTCAATTTAGCTAACGCATATTTATTCCCATCAAAACAGTGAGCTTCCCTGCCAGCGGTGCGGAATGCTGAGGGAATGTGGGTGCAGCCTGTCATCCCCCACGGCCTGGAGGTTGAGCTTGCGTCGTGACAGGCAATATCACCATGTGCATAAGAGCAGAATTCATTGCATAATAGGGAGGCCGGTTCCTTATTTTTTTGGCAACATGTTTTGTTCTGTTATCTTCATAATCAGCATTGAAATCATCTCCCAAACACGTCATTCACTGTCAAATAACTTTTCTCCCCTCAGGACAGATTTTAATTTTCAACTCTCAGAGAAGGATTTTGTAATCAGTAGATGAATACACAAGACCAAGTAAACCATGCTCTGGGACACTTCTCACGTACGCTTAAATCATGTAAAAGCGAGAGTTAAAGGCATCTTAGAAGGATAAAGAGAGACATGAAGGTGGAAAATGGGCTGTGAGGCTTGTTTGGAGTGAGAACCCAGTCTCCCGGGGCCACCAGCTGGACGCTGGGCTGGGGAGGCATAGGGGGTGGCTTGTGAGCGTCTGAGCAGCGAATCTTCCTACGGGGGACTGTGTGCTCTCTGTGCTCGATGAGTCATCAATATTAGTTGTTTTCAAAGTGGTGCCCAAGATAGAGATTTAAAGACCACCATCTCATCCCTTTTTTCTTTTCATTCCATACTCTGTCTCAGGTCTGAATGTTTGTCTCCCCAAATTGTATGTTGAAATCTGATTGCCCAGGTGATGGTACTAGGAGGCAGGGCCTTTGGGAGGTGATTAGGTAGTGAAGGTAGAGGCCTTATAAATGAGATTAGTGTCCTCATAAAAGAGGCCCCAGAAAACTGCCTCGTCCCTTCCACCATGTGAGGACAAAACAAAAAGGTACCTACCAGGCCCTCACCAGACACCAAATCTGCTGGCGCCTTGACCGTGGACTTTCCAGCCTCTCCAGAACTGTGAGAAATAGATATGTGTTGTTTATAAACCACCCAATATACGTTATTTTGTTATAGCAGCCCGAACAGACTGAGATCCTAATCTAGTCACATTTAATCACTGACAACAAAATCCATGATCATAATTGAATCATGGCTCAAGCTATCTAATAAATTCCAGACCTATAAATCCAATTTTCTTTCATAACATTCCCCTTGCATGTCCAATAGGCATCTCAAAATTATCGTGGTGAACATAGATGGACTCACCATGAACTCTCCCCTTTACCTCAACACTCCCCCCATCAAATATGCTTCCATATTCCTCTCAATTCTACCCCATTGCCATTGCTGCAATCCATCTCCTCCTTGTCACCTCCGTCACCACCACATTGGTTCAGGCCTCACCTGGACAACTGTCAAACCCGTGGTTCTCACTGGCTCCCCATCTCCACCCATTCACCCAGCCATCAACATCATTGCAGATGTGATCTTTCAGGAATAAAGATATGGTCACAGTGTCCCCGTGCTCAAAGTATATTCATAGTTCTCATTGCCTGTAATGATATTGCCTGCTAATAAAGTCCATGAGTCTCACCCCAAGTCAACCGGCTTGGCCGTCATTTCAGGAACCCCTTGGTAGCATGGTGTCACACATCTGCATCATCTGTTTCCAATAACACTCCCACCTCAGCTCTCATCACTGCTCTTCTCACACCATTTCTCCAGCCAATAAAATAGGTTTAGCACCCTGCAGGTGCTGGATGATGGGTTCATGCTGTTACCTCTTAAGGAATGCCTTTATGCCTGTCTTTGCCCAACTAAAGCCATTAGCACAGTGCTAAGGCCGGGCCTCCTGAAGTTTCTCTGTTAATTTTTTCCTTAGCTTTGCAGAAGCTTTTTAATTTAATCAAGCCCTATTTATTTATTATTTTTGTTGCTGTGATTGCCATTGTGTTATTCTTCATAAAATCTTTGCCTAGGCTGATATCTCAAAGACTTTTTCCAGCATCTTCTTCTAGAATTCTTATGGTTTCATGCCTTACATTAAGTCTATTATCCAACTTGAATTAATTTTTGTGAGTGGTGAGAGATATGGATCCTGTTTCATTCTTCTGCTTTTGACTATCCAATTTTCCCAACACCATTTATTGGACACAGATTCTTTCCCCAGTGTATGTTGTTGTCTACTTTGTCAAACATCAGTTGGCTTTGTGTGGATGGTTTTGTATCTGGGTTTTCTGTTCTGTTCCATTGGTCTATGTCTCTATTTTTGTGCCAATACCATGCCATTTTGTTTACTATAGCCTTGTAGTATGGTTTGAAGTCTAGAAATGTGATGTCTCCATATTTGTTCCTTTTGCTTAAGCTCTGCACTGGCTATTCAGGCTCTTTTCCAGTTCCAAACAAAGTGTAGAATTATTTTTTCAAGATCTATGAAATCTGCTGTTGGAATTTTTGTGGGAATTGCATTGAATCTATAAATCGCTTTGGGTGGCAGGGACAATGTTGATTCTACTGATCCATGAGCATGATATGTTTTTCCATTTGTTTGTGTTGTCTGTGATTTCTTTCCTCAGTGTTTCATAGTTCTCTTTCACCTCCTTGGTTAAGTATACTCCTAGGTGCTTTTTTTTTCTTTGTAGCTATTGTTAATGGTATTCAGTCTTTGATTTGACTCTCAGGTTGACTGTCATTGGTCTATAGAAATGCTACTGATTTGTGTACGTTGATTTTGTTAATTGAGACTTTGCTCAATTTTGTTATCAATTCTAGGAGTCTCTTGGTGGATTTTGGGGGGTTTTCTAGATATAAGGTTATATTGTCAGCAAAAAGCAATGGTTTGACCTCCTCATTTCTGATTTATATAGTCTTTATTTCTTTCTCTTGCCCATTGTTCTGGCTAGGACTTCCAGTACTATGTTGAACAAAAGTGGTGACAGTGGGTACGCTTTTCTTGTTTCCATTCTTAGCGGGAATGCTTTAAAACGTTTCCCCATTCAGTATGATGTTGGCTGTGGGATTGTCATATATGGATTTTATAATCTTGAGATTATATGCCTATTTTGTTGAGGGTTTTTATCATCACATGGTCTTTGTTTTTTCTTCTGTTTATGTGATGAATCACATTTATTGTTCTTTGCATGTTGAACCATCCTTGCATCCCTGGGATGAAGCCCACTTAGTAATGATGGATTATTTTTTTGATGTGCTATTGAATGGGATTTGCTAGTATTTTACTGAGAATTTTCTCACCTATATTCATGGGGATATTGGGATGTAGTTTTGTTTTTTTACTGTGTCCTTACCTGGCTTTGGTATCAAGGAGATACTGGCTTCATAGAAAGAGTTGGGGAGGATTCCCTCCTTCTCAATGTTATGGAATAATTTCTGCAGTGTGGGTACCAGATTTTTTGTAGGTCTAGTAAAATTTGGCAGTGCATCTGGTCCAGGGCTTATTTATTTATTTATTTATTTATTTTTGGCAGAGGTTTTTTTTACAGCTTCAATCTTCTTACTGATTATTGGTCTGTTCAGGAGTTCTATTTCTTCCTGATTCAGCCTTGGGAGGTTATATGTTTCCAGGAATTTGTCCACTTCCTGTAAATTTTTGAATTTATGTGCACAGATATTTTCATGGTGTTCAAAGATGATATTTTGTCTTTATGTGGTTATCAGTTGTAATAGCTTTTTTTCCATTTCTGATTGAGCTTATTTGGGTCATTTCTCTTCTATTCCTGGTGATCTAGCACAAGGTCTATCAATTTTGTTTATCTTTTCAAAGAACAAATATTTGTTTCATTGATCTTTTGAATTTTTTTGTTTCATTTTGTTTTTATTTCCATTTTGTTTAGTTCTGCTCTGGCCTTAGTTATTTCTTTTCTTCTGCTGGCTTTGGGTTTGATTTGCTCTTCCTTTTCTAGTTCCTTGAGCTGTCATTAGATTGTTAATTTGTTATCTTTCTATCTTTTCAATGTAGGCTTTTAAGGCTATGAATTTCCGCCTTAGGATTGCTTTTGCTGAATTACATAGATTTTGATTGCTTGTGTCCTTTGTCATTTAGTTTAAGAAATCTTTTGACCTCCATCTTAATTTCATTATTTTCCCAATAATCTTTGAGCATCAGGTTGTTTAACTTTCATGACTTTGTGTAGAATTGAGTGTTTCTCTTCGAATTTGATTTCTAGTTTTATTTCCCTCTGGTCTGAGAAGATACATGGTATGATTTCTATTTTTTTTTTTAATTTGTTAAGGCAAGTTTTATGGCCCAAAGTATGACCAATCTAGGAGAATGTTCCATGTGCTGATGAGAAGAATGTATATTCAGTAGTTTTTGGGCAAAATGTTCTGTAAATTTCTGTCAGCCCCATTTGTTCTGGAGTTCCATTTAAGTCCAGTGTTTCTTTTTTTATTTTATGTTTGGATGGTCTGTCCAGTTATTTCAGTGCAGTGTTGAAGTGCCAAGAGATTATGATGCTGCTGTTTATTTCTTTGCTTAGATCTAGTAAGGTTTGCATTATGAATCTGGGCACTCCTGTGTTAGGTGCATAAATATTTAGGATTATTATGTCTTCTTGTCGAATTGCTCCCTTTACAATTATATAATGACCTTCTTTGTCTATCTTTAATACTGTTGATTTAAAGTCAATATTATCTCGTATGAGAATGGATGCACCTGCTCTCTTTTGGTTTTCATTTGCATGCAATATTTTTTTCCATCCTTTCACATTGAGCTTGTGTGCATCCTTCTGGTTTAGATGTGTCTCCTGGAGACAGCAGATAATTAAATTATCTTTTTTCATTCATTCACCCAGCCTATGTCTTTTGAGTGATGCATTTAAACCATTAGTGTTAAGAGTTATAATTGATACATGGGATGCTGTTCTGTTCATCATGTTGAGTAGTACCTTACTGCTTTGTTTCCCTTCTTGAGCTATTGTTTTATAAGAGCTATGAGCTCTAGCTTTTTCAGTGGTTTCACATCGGTGAGTATCTATTTGTGCTGATTTATGTATAATACAGTTTGGTGTATTTCTTGCAGGGTTGATCTGGTCATGACAAATTCTCTCAGTGTTTGCTTGACTGGAAAAGACAATTTCTCCATCCATTGTGAAAATTCTAAGCTACCAGTTGCTCTGGTTAAGAAGATTGAAGATGGGGCCCCACTCCCTCTGGCTTGTAGGGTTTCCACTGAGAAGTCTGCTGTTAATTTGATGGGTTTTCCTTTGTAGGTTAGTTGTTGCTTATGTCTAGTTGCTTGTAGATTTTTCTCCTTCATTTTGACTTTAGCCAGGTTGATTACTATGTGTCTTGGAGATGTCCTATTTGCTATGAATCTTCCCAGAGTTCAATGACCATCTTGCATCTGGATGTCTGTATCTCTGGCGATACCAGGGAAGTTTAACTCAATAATTCCCTCAAATAGATTTTCCATGCCTTTAGCTTTCTTCTTTGACCTCAGGGACACCTATAATTTGTATGTTAGTTCACTTTACATAGTCCATATCTCTCTAGGTGATTGTTCTACCTTTTTTGTTCTCTTCTCTGCCTCTTTAAATGATGGGGTTAGCTCGAGAGCTTTGTCTTCAAGCTCTGAGATTCTTTCTTCTCCTTGCTTTAGTCTGTTGCCAATGCTTTCTTCTGTGTTTTGAAATTTCCTGCATTACTCTTTCATTGCTCTAATTTCTATTATACCCTTCCTTATGTTGTCTAGCTCTTTACCATAATTTTCATTAATTTCCTGAAATTTTTTTGGCTTCTTTCTGTTGGTTTTCAACTTTCTTTTCAATTCCATTCATCTTATTTGCCATCCATATTCTGAATTCCATTTCTGTCATTTTGGCAATTTTTTTGTAATTTGAGTTCACTGCTTTGGGCCCATTGTGATCCCTTGTGGGTTTCTATATGTTTAAATTTTTCATGTTGACAGGGTTCTTTTGCTGGTTTCTTCTCATCTGAAACCTCCTTTCTTGACTCCTAGTTTTTCAGGGTATCTGTTCTTTGCTGGGAACTCTCCTGCTTGATTACAAGAAGGGGAGGTCCCTAAATGTGCTTTTTTCTCTACTTTGGAATGTTGATGTGGCAGTGTAGAAGCATGTGTACTAGAAGCCTGTAATGCAGCTGTTCTGATTTGACCCATTCATCTGCAATTATCTCTGTTCAAGCCTGTGCTGGATGCTGTTTGTGCTGGGTGTTGAGCTGTTCACCAGATAGATGTAGGATGTTCAAGTTAGGAACTGGGAAAGACTTCACTGAGGCTGGTGTTGTGGGGATTGCTCTGCCTGGGGTCTCCTCACAGAGGTGACTGCAGCAGCTGGGTGAGGCTATCCAGGCAGTGGTCGTGAGTTCCCAGGCTGTGGGTGTTTGCTCAAAACAGGTCCTAGTGTACTGGTGGCTCAAGCTTGGGGGTCCACAGTAGGGTGTTGGACTTTGGTGCAGTGCCTAGGGCAGTATTGGAGCATCTGGGGTGGAGTCTAGGGACCCAGGTGCAGCACTGGAACATCAGGCGGTATCTCAGGTCTGGCAGAAGTTCTGGAGACACAGAGGTGGAGCCTCAGGCTCTGGCATGTGAGCCTCAGAGCTGAGAATGGGGAAGAGCCAGAAGCAGGGCTTCTCAGCAGGGTCTCAGAGCCAGGAGCAGGGGCATGGGGGCAGTGAGGCTAAACCGACCTGGAGAGTGGGGTCAGGGCTGAGCAGGCGGCAGGCAGTTGGGACCTGGAGTGTGGAATTGGGGCTAAACAGGTGGAGGGCTATTCCACAGGCTTGGGGACTGGATGCCAAGTCATGTGTGCAGAGGTAGGGTACAGTGGCCTAAGGACCATGGAGTTCTCCCCACACCCACCAGGCTTCACTGAGGCAGTCACCCCAACCCTCCCAGGTTGGAGCCCTTGTGCTCAGATCCTGTTGTACTGTTGGGGAAGCACACTTGGCGTCCAGCCACTAGGTACAGCTTGGAGGAGCCTCCCATTGATCCACTCCCTTCCCAGCCTGGTGAGGGCAATGTGAAGGCCACAGCCTCAAAGCCGAGTCCCAAGCCTACCTGGCACCATGCACTCAAGAGCTCAGTATGGCTTTAGCTGCTTCCTGATCCCCACTGCACCTGATGTCTGGTGCAATGACTTTGCACAGTTTCCAGGCAGGTCCCCGACCTGTGGCAGCAGAGAAATCCCTCTCACAACTTGGCCACAGCACCTGCAGGGTGAGCACGGTGCCCCAGTGCTCTATCCTCCTAATCTTTCCCACACATGTTTTGATATTATCAAATGTATCACCCTGTCACCTTTTTTTTTTTCCCCACACTGAGAGTCCCATCCTTCTTCTCTGTGGTTTCTCAACGTTCCTTCGGAGAATAGCTGTCCATAGGTAAGCACCTGCTTCCTATTTGCTATTCTTTCCTTGGGAGCTGCAGGTTCACAGGCTGCTTCTAATTGGCCATTGTTTTCCCCCCTCCTGATGTCTCCTTTTGACGGTGGCTTCAGGATAAACTCTTCCAGTGGTGGTGGCCAAATCCTGCACCTACTCCTGCCACTGGCCTCAGGGGAAATGTTCCTCCAGCGGAGAGGCACGTTTGCAACTTGCCTGGTCCTGACTTCCTTCCCTGCCATGGCGGTATGTCTGGGGACCAGCGGCAAACCAGCTGGGGCAGTGCTTGTTAGGAGCTGGGGCTGGGGCTGGGGTGCTGGCTATGCTGTGGCTCTCTGGGCAGCTCCACTGTGGATCACTGGGTACTGCATCCGTCCCCAGTTATAGTTGTTTAATTCCATGTAAACCAGGAATAGAACAATTTTAAAAAATCTATTGGAGAATCTTTATCATGAACAAAATATCAACTGTGTCACCACAAAATCTGACTATATGTAAAAGCTCCAAATTCATTTATAACAACATTTATGGTATATCATACTCATAGCTTTGAGTCCCAATAATTAAAAAAATTCAATGAAATGATTATTAAAGAACTGTCAACCACTTTCAATATTTAAAGATACAATTTTTGTATGAACTATAAGATTTTGTGTGTGTGTGTGTGTGTGTGTGTGTGTGTGTGTGTGTGTGTGTGTGTATGCAGGGTTATTGGTCGTGTTTATCATTCCTCTTTGGTCAAAAGTGAGCTACATGATATCCAAAGATTTTTAACCTTTCTTGTCATGTACAAAATGTTTAACCTATATGGAATGGCAGCTATCACATTTTTGAAAGGCTGTTTAAACAAAAGAAAGCCTTAATATTGCACTGTGCCGATAACAATAATGCAGGGCTTGCAGAGAAAAAAGCTCATTTGCTGTAACTTGCTGAATAAGTAATCAAATTGTTGTGTTTCAAGAGTGAAAGTATTTCTTACAAGAGATCTGCTATAAAGATGTACGAATCATTCCACTCCAGGGAAGAAGCTGAAATTGGTGTCATGCAACAAAGGCCAAGATGCAGATGGAAACTCGGAGGCAGTATTTTGTGGGCCAATTACATTGTTCCATCCTTTCCAGATATATGGATTAAGAGCAAATTTGTTTCAAGCAGTTATGAAGCTGCAATTACCTTCACAAATATTACAAATAAAAACATGTGAGAGAAACAGTCTTAACTCTGCTTATGAAAATATTCAGACATCATTTTTTTAACAATGAACAAAACTTCAATGTATAGAATGGTTTCAACGAAATCGTATAACTACTATTGACCAGATCTTCATGTCCAAGATGAAGGTAAATTTGTCTTCACCTTAGTTATAATTAGAGAGGAAGAAAAGTTTTATGACTTGGTTGGTAACATTATCATCTATTGTGTTCTCTACTGGCAGAAGTGGGCACCAGTAGTCAGATCCACAGCTAATCTTAGTAGAAATTCTGTTTAGTTTTGCAAATATGCCATGAAGAGAATGCAGGAGCTATCTAGCCACCAGTAGTGCTGAAAAGTAATGGCAAACTTTAATAATGGCTTTTTAACTTGTAATAATAAGTATCTAATAATAATTAGATAAAAATTACAATTTGTTCTTATCTTCCAGAAGTTTAACACATAATGGTGACAAGGTTTAACATATGATGGTGACATGCAGCTTCAGCCTTGGTCTTAGTTTTAGTCTTGTATTTGGGTGAAAATTGACTTTAACACTTGAACCTTAGGCAATTTATATATATATATATATATATATATATATATATATATATATATAAAATATTGCATGCTGACTGGGAATAATTATTTGGAAAGGAGAAAATTATAATTAAAAAGCAAACATAACCTTTCCATACAGGGAAAGCCCTTTAGTGCCTTGGGGATGCTTAACATCATGTTACCAAATACACAGATGCATGCATAGATTTGTATTTTGAATGTTTGTAGATTGTAGTTTTATTATTTTAACTTAATATTATATCATCGGTGTAATTCCATGTCCTTATTATTTTTCAAGTTTTTATTAATGTCTGCAAACTGTTCCAGTATCCACATATACCATAATTCTTAACACTATCACTTAAATTCCTCTAATGCCATTCAGGGCTATAGCAGTCACTAAAACTTTTATGTAGTGATAAAATGTGCATCACGGGTTATATTGCCAGGGTTCTCCATAGAAACAGAACCAATTGTGTGCGTGTATATATACACAGAGAGAGAGAGAGAGCGGGGCGGGGGGGGATTATTTTAAGGAATTGGGAACTGACTTATGCAGCTGTGGGGGCTGGCAAGTCCAAAATGTGTAGGAGGGCAAGTCGGCAGGCCGGAAACCTAGGCAAGAGTGGATGCTGCAGTTCAAGTTGGAAGGCAGTCTGGAGACAGAATACTCTCTTCCAGCAACTGGAGACAGATGCTTGCTCAGTGTAAGAAGGAAAGCACAAGGCCTGCTTTGTAAGAGCCTACAGGCCAAAGGACTTGCAGGACAGGGTGGTATGTACTAACAAGAACCTGGTGAGTAAGTGTGGAAAGGCATCTTAGAAGTTTCCATCATGGGAGCGTGGGGTAGAATGTAAAACTAGGTAAGGAGGAGTTCATTAAAACATTCACCCAGGACTTAGGCTAATGTTTTGGCAAGGACCCCTGGTTCTGGTCCTAATAGTAATAGTTTGCTGGTGCAGCTCCTTGAAGTCACCAATTCAACAATGATTCACAGTAATTGAAGGAGAGTTGCCAGGACCATTTTGGCACAATATCGAAGTAAGAGTTGGAAGTCTCAGGGAGTAGCAATGACAGAATGCATTATTATGTTACACCCGATAACTCACCATCTATGTTCTTTGGGAAGGCCAAGGTTAGTCCTTTTATTGGCATATTCAAGAATGCATTAAAGGAGGGTACCAGAATCTTCCATATCTCAGTAATGGCTGTTCCCCACAGGCCAGTACTGATGGTGGAAGATGCTTTTTTATTTTACCATAGGCTTTGGAATATGAGTGATTATGATGGAATGAGGCAAGGTGAATATGCCAATTTGAGAGGCTTAACATCAAAGGTCTATGGCCATGGCATCCCTTGCGGGGAGAGAGATGAGCAGACAGAGATAGTGTTGCATCCTTCACAAATGCAGAAAAAAATGAGTTGGCAAGCAACTGTGTAAGGGCCCATGGGAAATCACACCCCATCAATGTTCTCACGTTGTTGGTTCACAAACTCAGAGTTATTGATTATCTTAAAGAAGGACTGCATGGCATCACGAGGACATACCACTAATGTTCATCTAATTCTTTCTCCAAAAGATCTGCATCCATTCACAGTGGTAACTATGAAGAAAGGAGAGTAGTCAGATCTTTTAAAACCTGCTAGGCACAGACTCTGACCTGACATAGACAGACTGGCCCAAGAAAGTGTTATCCTCCTGCCTTCTCCTTTTGTTTTCTCATTTCTTACACTCTGGAAGTCTCTTATTCAAGCTGGAGAAGAGTGGAATGAAGAACTTCTAAAGAAGATCCATGGTAGCCGTGGGTTTATAACAAGATCTGTCTGGGCAGCTGATTCCCATACATTGTTCTCAATAGTCAAGTTCTAAGCACCAAGTCTTCAGTGCTCATGAAATTCATTCATGTTGTTATGCGTATCAATAATCCACTACGGTTTATTGCTAAGTAGTACTCTGTTGTATAGATACTCCATAATTTGTCTATCCATTCACTTCTTGATGATATTTGAGCTGTTTCTAATTTGGGACTATTATTAATATAAATGAAGCATTATGAATGCTGGTATACAAGTCATTGTATGGACACGTACTTTCTTTTCCTTTTATTGAATAAATGAAGGGGTAGAAAGACTGGGTCATATAATGAGTATGTTTAACCTCTAAGAAACTGGCAAGCTTCTTCTGAAAGTAGTTGAGTGATCTCATCTTCTCACCAGCAGCATATGAGAGTTCTGATGGCTTTACGTGCTTGCCAACACTTCGGATAGTCAATTTTTAATTCTGGATATTCTAATAGTGTGTAATGCACCTTAGTGTTATAATTTGTATTTCCTTAATACAATGATGTTGAACATTTTCTTAATGTGGTTTCTTGACAGAGGTATATCTTTTTTGGTGAAAACTATGTTCAAATATTTTGTCCATTTTTACTTGGGTTGGTTTTCTTTTTTTTTTTTTTTTTTACTACTGAGTTTTGAGAGTTCTTCATATATTCTGGATAAAAGTTTATTGGATATGTGATATATAAACATTTTCACGTGGTCTGTTGTGCATCTTTTCTTTCTCTTTAGAGTATATTTTGAAAAGCAAA